>JAVQKC010072710.1:0-13146 GCA_036025475.1 Philypnodon macrostomus | reverse complement strand
TATGTTGGGTACACTGTGGAGAATCACTGTACCAAGTTTCATTGCTCTCTGCCAAAGTAAGTGTGTCCAGGGTCCCATAGGGGTCATAAACATGGGGGCGCTATAGAGGCATTCTTTATCTTTTATTTGTTATGTACATTAACTATACAATAGCCAAGATCACTGTGCCAAAATTCACGTAGTTTTGTTTATGTTCAGCAGGATTATTGGCTCAATAAAAGTGCATCAAAACATAAATTTGTTAATTATTTAATTGTCATTAATCGTAGAAGTACCAAACTCAATCCAGTTCAGCATCTTCATGATATGTACCTGTGTGCAACAGTTGAAAATGATCCAGCCATTCGTTTTTGAGTTATCGCGTTCACAGCTAGGATCTGCGGAAGCAGATGCGCACCAATGTGATTCCATAATATTGTCATGTCGCTGATATAATTAGCATTAGCCATAAAATATGGCAAATTAAGTTTTGACAAATGCCAACCACTCTGCTACATGTAGGTTATGTCAGAGCCTGGTTAAGAAACATTAGTGAATGTACCTCACGTTGTATGTTTATTTAATGTACACCTTAATAACAGTTTTGGTTGGTGGAAAAATTCCTGATTTTTAGGTTTTACTGGACAAGTCCTTACAGAAATGTTGAAGATAACATTTTTTTTCATTGTATGCTCAGGATTAGTTTATCACTCACCACAAACACTACTAAAGATAACTCACTTTTTTCTCCAGTCGCCTCCATTCCGGAATTTTGAACATGACAGATATTTTAAAGGGTCTATTCCTTTTGGTTCAGATCCTTCTTCACAGACAAGTACTTTATTTTGCGCAGGTACATGTCTGTAAAAACATAGAAGCAGTAGTACCAGGAGACACTGTCAGGAAGGATACAGTATAAAGCAGCTTAGAGCATGATTACAAGAGACACGGTCACCTCTGTAGTCACAGCACACATCCTGACTTCACTCAGCACTGTCTGTCCCTCAGTCCTCCTCCTCCTGAGCCGTCTGCCTGCTGCCCTCTGTCCCCCCCGATCTGTCCACACTTCCTGTCTGTACGTCCACCTCCAGGCCCCCACACGTCTGTCCCGGCGCTGTCCTAAGGGGGCGATAAGGGGACAGGCGCAGAGACGATGACCGCAGATAACACACTGGGTCTGTAGAAGAGTGTCGGGGAGGCTCATCAGTGTGGAAGTGAAGGGCTAACCTCCTTTATCAGCTCTGCCTGTGTCAGTGCCTTCCACTACCTTACTACTAACCAACAGACTGCTGAGAGATGCTGGTATGCAGTTCCAGAGAACTCACTGTATATAGTTCGGAGGACTCGACTGTGGGATTGACAAAGAAAGCCAAACGTGTTGATGTACTCCTACCGTAGCTCCTCTGTAGCAGCCTTCAGGCGAGGTGGTACAATCAAATCTATTTATTTAATATTTACATAAATGAAAACATAGCAATTTGTGTTCGAGTTACAAGTAAAGTGCTGGACTTAACCTGCAGGCGCGCGCACACACACACGCACGCATGCGCGCGCACACACGTGCACACACACGCGCACACACACGCACACACACACGCACACTTGCACACACACTCTTAGCAAGACACTGGGAGTGGATCCCTCTAGCTCCCATAGATGTTTTTAGGTTGTTCCTGACTGCGATGTAGGGTCTAAAGACAGAGAATGTCCTGGGACAGTCCTTTTGTTTGTGTTTATTGATTGTCAATTAACTTGTTTGTATACAACTCTTTCTGTGAAGCCTCCGAGACAACTTTGTTGTGATATAGGGCTATACAAATTAAATTTAACTGGTTTCCAATAAACTTATTACCTTAACTTTTCCTATTAACAGACCAAAGTTTGAGTGTTGTACCTTGACATGTTTCCGAAGTTGTCATGTGATGTTACAGTGTCACATGTTAATAGGAAAAGTATGTTCAGCTTCAAGTATGTGTACACAGTACATGTATATTTACATGTCTGGAGCTCTATAGCAACAGTAATATATATGTATAATGTACTGTAAATATGTAAATATATGTATTTACTATCTGTCAGGAGTCCAGTGACAACTGAGTTATTATCATTAAAAATTAAGTAAATTGAGATTTGTAACAATTCTCATAATATACTTTGATCTTTAAAGAGAGATATAAAAACAGGGTTGCACTGACTCTGCCCTAATGCCCTTTCACACACAACCCTCTGAATTTATCTGAGCTATTTGGCCTGTGAGTGCCTGTGAGTGCTTGTGAGTGCTTGTGAGTGCTTGTGAGTACTTGTGAGTACTTGTGAGTGCTTGTGAGTGCTAGTTGCTGAACTATGAGAGAGTTGGGTGTAAGTTTTCCTGTAAATGTATCCAGGTGGAACATTAAAAGTCAGTGATCTGCTTTCAAACTACTAGAGCTACTAAAGCTGTACACAGTACTATACACTACAGTCTGATGTAATCTTAAACACAGCTGCGTGTGGGTTAATCACAAATATAAAAAGTATCCATTTGGTAAAAGTAAATATGTACAGTAATTAGTAGGTAGTAGTGCTTTAGGGTTCAATAATGGATTACTGTAGTCATAAAATGATTGTAAAGTAATTGTCTTAGCCACATTAACACAATACACAGGACATAATAACATAGACTTAATCTGACAGTGTTAAAGTCATTGTGGGGGTCTGTCGTATGAGTCTAGATGCTCTTAATAATCATCATCGTTGTTCCTATTGGCGTTATCTATAATCCTGTTGCTTTTTTAACTATGCTTTATTTGCTACATGAAAATTAATAACCTCACTATATCTTACCTTATTGTTTTTAGCTTCTTCTAATAAATACAACATGAAAATATTTGATAAAAAACATGAATGGTGAGCTGTCAGGCCCGTTCTTCACTTTAGAGAAGGATGCTACAGAACATGTTCAGTGTCTGGCAGCAGAGTTTTAGTCTTCTACTGCCAACTACTGGTGGAAAATGAGAACTGCACAAACACTTCTCCAGTTCAGTAGGTTCTGTTACATCTAAAAGAGATCGGCTATAGAAGGTCCCTTAATGTACAACATGGCTATAATGTAATAAGTAGATCAGATTTTGGTGAATAATATGAATGAAATAATATGAGAAACTACATGATTTTATTTGATTAAAAAGGTGGATACTAAATGAATTTACTCTCCAAAAATGTTTATATATTAAAAATGTGATGTTTGGAGCGTAACCTCTAGCCCTGAGTTTAACATAACCAAAATATGTCACCTCATTTCTCTGTGTAAGAAGACTGAAAGTAACCACTATCCATACAATTTCCATCTAGTCAAGCTATAGACCAACCAAAAGGATGGCACATTGTCTGCTGTCATATGATTAGCCAAACCTTGCTGGTATAAGCTGAGCGTTCTCACCTATCTCATTGATAATACAGCATATGAAACAAAATGACAATAGAAAACAAATACCAAGCCTCTATGCAAACCCTTTACAATGTCATTTACAATACACAACAATTTGTTCAAATCAAAATCTATGTATATTTTGTGTTTATAGCATGCAGGGTCAATAACATCATAACAACAATAAAAAATGATGTTTGACCACCTCAGGCCAACCTTGAAGACAGTATCAGACAGAAAATACTACTACTCCTTCAAATGTTGGTTCATGTCCCTAAACGCATATCACCACTAATGCCTTTATACTGTACGTGTAGCCATTTTGCCTTATCCACTAAACTATAAAGAGCGGGCTTTATCATTCCAAAAGCACGATGCAAAAACATGCTTCATCTGGCCTGATATGACTCACCACAGATAGGTCATTATGGATATATAGAGAGCTCCTACCGGCCATTATCATCCAAGTGCATCTGCAGACCGAAGGACACTGGGCTGACTGTGGAACTGAGGGCAATTTGTGGCTCCGCGGTCTCTGCGGACAAATATAGATACATAATGGTAAACGAGATGCTAGCTATAGATAGTATGAAGAAGGAAAAGACAAAAATTGAGTGAATGTGCAATTGAAGTGTAGTGTAGAGATGGGGGTTTGTAGTAGGCCAATATTGTAAAGAAAATCTATGCTTATTATACAATGAAAATAACAACATTTATCCTAGAAATATATCTTTAAGTACTTCAGAAAACCTTTGGAGGTGGTCGATTCAAATAAAAAATCTACTACTGCTATTGCCTCATCCGACTGTCAAATCAATCAAAGTTTGTAAACAGAAAATTCTAAATTCCGGAATGGAAGCAACTGGAGGCAAGACCGTAATACATTTTGGAGAAATTTGAATTAACCACAAAATATTGCGATTAAAGATGGTTTTGACAAATGCCAACCACTCTACTACATGTAGGTGATGTCAGAGCCTGGTTAGGAAACATTAGTGAATGTACCTCACATTGTATGTTTATTTCATGTACACATTAGTAACAGTTAGACTTTTGGCTGGAGGCAAAATTTCTGATTTTTAGGTTTCACTGGACAAGTCCTCACAGAAATGTTGAAGAACACAATAGTTTGTTCATTGTTTGCTCAGAATTATTCTACTTTTTTGTAAAGTCACTTTTGCTCCAGTCGCCTCCATTCCAGAATTATGAACATTCCATATGACAAAAATGTATTTATCTATAGGATCACGTATGTTTACAATTACTATACATGAAAATGATCTAAAACTTCAAAATATGATTAATGGAAAATTATATCAATAAAACATATTGAACAAACATACACTGAACACAAAAACACTCTCTTCAAAGCTTCTTCAGATTTCTCAGTGAAGCTTATACTCCCGACAGAGCACACCTGTATTATTCCATCTACCAAATGGACAACATAGAGCTCTAGGCGAAGGTGTGGACTGAAACAATCTTTTATGACAGTGTGTAGAACATTTATTTGCTCTGGAGTAGCTTTACCACCATTTTTAGAAGACAAACTGGACATTATTAGCCGTGAATGTAGCCCATATTGTTGTAGGCTTGGGCTATAGCTTTAAGCTTTTTTGTAAAGTTAATCAAAAGCGTGATTAAATGTCGAATTACTGAATGTCTATATGGGATAGTGCTGTTGGACCTATTTGATCAAAGTCTCAGCGGACAGTAAACGATGCAAATAGGCTATAAAATATGTCTTATTTTTCAAATTTAATCCCAGCGCAAAGCGTCTCAATAGCAGGTAGCAGTAAGTGGCGGCTGGATTTATCTCCAACCATAAACTGAATGTAAGGTTAAGTGTTCTAATAGTTATAAATGAGGCGGCCATGTTACTTTTGTTTATGTGTTTCTTCTTCAGCGGTTCCAGTCAGAGATCCAGCATGTGGCAGTCAGCGCGCTGAGAGAAATCACATTAGCCGGAGACATGAACTCTTCACCCGGACACGACACGGCCATGGCTCCCCCACGGCTCCACGGAGGGCCGGGCCACGCGCAGCAGCAGAGGCGGGAAACTTCAGAAGGAGCTGGCTGCGCGCGCTCATTCACACCACAGGCTCGTGCAGCAGAGGAGGAGATTTGTCATTCAAGTGTGCCATCTACAGGCGGAAAAACAAACTGTAAGTTCTATTTCATAGCCTACTATTTTCCAATGTGTTTCATTAAATAGTCAATGACAGATGAATAAAACAGTCTGGAACTAGGTCGAATTAGTCCTATTTTATCCTAATAATATAATAGAAACTGAACGTATCAAATGGCCCAGTGTAAATAGGCTATATATACCGTAATGTGTAGCCTATGTACTGAGACGACCAGCATCAACAATGTTTTAATCGATTTACATTTTTAAGTTAAACAATGTTTTATGGCCTTATGTGTGCACTGTGTTATGGCTATGTGAAGACACGCTATAGGCACAAAATAGACTATCTATCTGTGAGTGTCCCTTTAATTAACAACTGCTTTGCACTGCATTTGTCAAACTAATATTTATCATGTTTAGTTAGCATTCAACAGGATCACTTATTTCTGCAGGGATTTAGGGATGATAATATAATAATAGCAACATGTATAATTCAATTAATTAGACTACATCAGATCAAAATTTGCATCGGACCTCAATTTGATATTTTGACTAAACAAATCTATATATTCTTTACTTAAAACCCCTTGCACATTGATATGGAAAGACTAGAAGTAAAGCAATAATTTGCACTATTTCATCACTGAACCTTAACTGTCATCACCTGATCAAGTCACATATTCCCTGCAGAAATCTTGTGCAGCGCAGCAAGAGCAGCCATGGAAGTAGAAAGAGAGTGTTTTTATTGCAGTCTTTTTACAGCCCTCACTGCGGACTCATATCCTGACTTTTACAGGCTTGTGGCACCAGAAGCACAGAGGAGGGGGTCAAACCAGTTACTGCTCTGCACATGTAGGCCAAGGCCAAAGCACTTAGGCAAGCCAAGGACAAGGCTAGAGTGCAATCTGCAACCTAGGGTCATTCAAACAGCTTAAAGGGTAAGATGGAAAACACTATGCATACACTACCCAGCAAGCAAGGACTAAACAGGTCTAAACCATATACACTGGTAACAAGCAAGGACTAAACCAGGTCTAAAACATCTACACTGGTAACAAGCAAGGACTAAACCAGGTCTAAACCATCTACACTGGTAACAAGCAAGGACTAAACCAGGTCTAAACCATCTACACTGATAACAAGCAAGGACTAAACCAGGTCTAAACCATCTACACTGATAACAAGCAAGGACTAAACCAGGTCTAAACCATCTACACTGGTAACAAGCAAGGACTAAACCAGGTCTAAACCATCTAAACTGATACAAGCAAGGACTAAACCAGGTCTAAACCATCTAAACTAGTACTAAGCCAATGACTAAACCAGGTCTAAACCATCTAAACTGATACGAACAAGGACTAAACCAGATCTAAAACATCTTAACTGATACAAGAAAGGACTAAACGAGCTCTAAACCATCTAAACTGACACAAGCAAAGACTAAACCAGGTCTAAAACATCTAAACTGACACAAGCTAGAATGTGTGGATTAAAGCTGACGGCGAATGGAAAAAATACAGCATCTCGAAATGTGAAATACTCCATGTGAGTTGAATGCACATTATTTAGCTGAACTGATCTACTTTAGTAAATTGAGCCAATAAAATATTTTTCATGTAAGTGATTACTGCACAATTTGTAAGTATAGCCTTTTTCAGTGTGTTTGCAAAATGTTTAGTATACATTTCTGCTAACTTCCAAAAAGCATGACAGTATTTACAAATGCTGTTAAGACAGTTTCCCACATGTCCCTGAATGCATCTCGCCTTGGATCATATTGCTACTTGTTTGTCACCAAAGTACATTCCTATTACTCAACCCAGAAGTGCTCACAGATATATGGGCTTTGTGCTAAAGTGATATGCTGTTAACCAGGTGGGTAGTACTCAGTTACATTTACTCAGTTACATTTACTTAAGTAACTTTTTAAATAAATTGTTCTCCATAGAGTAGCTTTACTGCACAATACTTTTTACTTGAGTGATAACATTTTGAAGTAACTGTACTCTTACTTGAGTAATATCTTGTAAATCTAGAAAGAGTAAGAGTTCTTTTACCACCTCTGTGTGTCATGTAAGAACAGCTTTATGTGAAAAATGTGATGATGTGGAAATTCTGTTCCTTGTGCGTTAATTTTTTCTAGTTTTTATTTCATTTTTTGAAAATATCAAAATCTGTTGATGATTTTTTTTGCCAGATTAAAACAAAATTAACAAATATTCTGGCATTACGCTCAAACATTTACTCAGTACTTGAGTAGTTTTTTCACCAATACTTTTCTACTCTTACTCGAGGTATTATTATGTGAATGAGCAATTTTTACTTTGAAGTAACGACAGTCTTACTTGAAATGACTGGCTACCCTACCCTCCTCTGCTGTTAACTGATAACCGACTATTACCTAAGGATGCACTATGGCACACACTTACAGAATGTGAGCAAATATTTGACATGATCTACTGTGTGTTATCGCTTTGTACAATTTTACATACGTTATAATTGGCTTTTACAAATAGAGAGTATGTATGTCAATATTTAAATAGGCCATATACATGAAATCTTGGATGGACTTCAGTGTATACATTTACAGTTTTGTTTAAATGCTTCAGTGACTCTCCTAAATCAAGACGCTAGTGTGCCAAAACTTTACCACCCCCCAATCTATTCAGTACTAAACATGTACGTGACAAAACAATGTGTGAAGAATACTAATTTCTGTAACTATTAAAGTGACTACACACAAACCACATTTATAAATCTCCCCCAACCCAACTCCACACTGAGAAATCAATTTGTACATTTAAACTAATATATTTATTTTTTATTTTATTTTTTTGCACAATACTGTCAGGGTAAAGGAAACAACAAATCAAATATAATATATATATATAACTCAAATTTCCATCTGTGGTGCACTTTGTTTTGCAGTGTAGTGTTCAGGAACTAACAAAGGCATTCTCCCAGTTTAGCATTTTGTAGTTAAATGCATTAGAGCACAATTTAGAGACTAGTTTATTTGAGGCCACAGATCTTTGTATATAATTTTTTTATTGCCGTATTTTATCCTTCTGTTACAATATATTGAAAATGTGTGGAAGTTGAAAAATATATCCTAGACCAAGACAAAACAAACTCAAAAACTACTCCACCCAAGACAACCCCTTAGAATAGAATACGAATTATTCATTATTATACAGTTTTTAAATCAATTGCGTTGGATTTATCCAGTGCATTGATTTGATTCCTAAAACAAGTAGATTGTCTTTGTAGTTGTTACTCACTTTCTCCAGTAGATGGCAGTCAATGACAACACATCACCTCTCATTCCCAGCGTTCCCTGGTAAATGACCTTTGGTGTTAATTATGTTGTAATGACGTGACTGCAACATTAACTTGTAGACATGATCCATCTTTTATATTTAAAGCTTTGTATTAAATGATCTCCCAGTGTTCAAGTAACCCTCACATACTATGTCATTCTTCCACTAAACAAAATCAAAGTGAAAATAAAATATGTGCAGGAAACCATTAGCCCACACTGATAACTGCTCATTCAAATGTAAAATTGTCACTTGTCACTTTTAAACACAATTAAACACAATAGATGTGTAACTTTGGCTTGTCCTCAGCACACAGCCACAAACTCACTGACAGTCAAATTCAATAGAGAACAACAAATTAACTCATACAGAGAGTATCACTGGGTCAGGTGCTGTGTGCATTCATATCTCCTTCTATATAACGATCCAAATGACTTATGATAAATAATAATTGATTTTATCCAGCCACTAGGTGTCACAAGCATGCACCTTTTTGCCAGTCCAAAGCCTGGATAAATGGGTAGGATTTTGTTAGGGATAGACATTTGATGAATGAATACACTTGATGATGAAACACAATCTTAATTCCTTTACATTCTTGAGTGCTTTTATGTTTGTAACTAGTAATCCAAAACACATGCGTACATAAAAATATCATTGACAGTGCCGTGGGCTATGGTCACATTAGTGTGTATTAAAAAGATGCTGGGGGCAGTTACACTAATGAATGTGATGTGTTTACTGACCGGCTGGAGTTATGAATGTGATGCATTTACTGCCCGGCCAGAGTGTGGTTAATGGTGGTGTTTATTGTGCTGTGATCCTCGTCTGTCCGGAACATCCATCCTGCTGTCAAAGCTCCAGCACAAGATGAAGAGAGCCAAGTCTTATTCTCATGTACACTTTAATCTCTTAGTAATCAGCTGCATTTTTAAACTAAATACTAGATTTGATGTTTTTATTTGGGATATTAATAATGATTATTTTTCCATCACTTACATTACGAACTTGCTTGTTTTTGAGTAATGAAAATAGCATTACTGTTAAGTATTGTTTTGTTTTGTTTTTATGATCAAGCCAACATTTTAATGTATTAATTTTTCCATTGATTGTTTCTTGAACCTGCTTCCAATTGTCTTTGCATGGTACAATAAAGTTAGTGTCGTTTGCAAACACAAATACAAATATGTCATTGATGTATATTCTAAACAAATTTGGTCCTAAAACAGAGCCTTGAGGTGATCCACAATCTATGTCCTGAAATGGTGATTTATCTTCCCCTATGTGCACAAATTGTTAGCTATTTAAAAACGTTTTAACTAGTTGAATACAATTATGCCATACATTTCCTGTTTATATTGTTTATTTCTTTTAGCTTGATTTAGTAGTAGGGTGTATGAGTGTTTGCTGTTTGCTGCAAGTCCATGTGCTCTGTGAATACATGTTTTATTTGAATTTTCTGTTATAAATAATAATGAGTATTAGCATGAATTATCTACCACAGATTTATATTAGCCCTATACATGCACACTGCCTTTAACCAGCCCCCAGACTGATGGCACAGGTTGCTGGTGATTAAGTGAAGAAATCCAGAGTTGATTGTAGTAATTAAACAAAACAAGGTAAATGTGTGTGCTGTGTGCCATCTGGGCCCCGGGGCCTCAGCGCGCCATTTACCCACTGCCAAGCGCTCCATTTATTTACCCATACAAGCACGCTGGGGACCACGGGGGCCCGAGCTCTGCGTGTGTGAGGGAGCTCTCAACTAATGGTTTGTTTTCAAAGACAGGGAGGACTTTGGAGCCTGATGTGGTAGATGTGAGCATATATATTTACATGTGAGATGGGGATGTCACTGCTTTGGTAAACAGGACGGTCTCTGATGGAGAGGCACTGAGCAAAGATGCATGAGACATATAATTTCACTTAATAGTGTTAGTATTCAATCTGGTTGGTGTGCGTGCATCTGAATGCAACCACAAATAATGGCTGCATATTATTCTATTTACACAGAAAACTGGCAGTCTTAGAAAGGTATAGAGCAGGTTTGCCCTCAGGCTAGAAGGTTGATGCCCTGATCCCGGTCCAGTTGTGTCAGTTGGGACATTCACGAGAGATAGTTTTTTATTTTTGTCTGTGTCTATAATCTAATATTGAGGCCTCGACCCCCCCAGAAAATCAGTGTAGGCCTATTCAGTTCAAAACATCTAAACTATCTCAAAAGCCACAATGCTAAACCAATACTAAACTGGAACGATATCAGAGCAAACCTAAGCCCACCAGAACTAATTCAAAAATAAACCAGAACTTTTTTTTACTTTAAATTTCTAATACTTTGAGTGTTGCTCTGTTCGTGTTCGTGTTTTTAGAGTGCATATAGAACGCAGATATATTGTTTATATTGTTGAAGACATTCATCCAGCCCTGCTTTGGTAAACACCTCCATCATGTGCCTCTGCTGGAGAGAGTGCACAGAGGCAGAACAAAGACATCAGATTAATTAACACAATCTGAACACGCACGGACCCACACATTTCTGCACAAAGCCACTCTGAAGCTCACTGTTATTTTGGTAGCCACTCAACCGTCGGCTAAATCTGCTCTCTTCATTTTACCCGGCCGCTCCGGAGAGAAGAGCTGCATATGAAATTGCTTACATTATATGCTGCAATGTTTTGGCAATGGTCTGGAACATATTAAGCTGAAAATGAATAGCAGGTCTTCTGGACGCCATGTTGCTTGGCGCCTAAGCCTTCACTTCCTCTTCTGAGAGCGCTCCATCATACCGACAGCTGTCACTTTGCCACCATGTTTGTGTGTCCGTGTATGTGTGTGATGCTGTGTGTACATACGTGTGATGTTGTGTGTACATACGTGTGCCGGTGAACATATGTGGGACCAGGAGCCTGCTCGTGGGTGTGCTCTGGCCCACATCGAGATGCTCAAACAAAAGATCATGTCTTGTGGGAAGCCATGCATGTCTGGAGGTCTTCAAACGGTGATACAAGATGTACAGCTGATCATTGTCCAAAATAGTCTTTAGAAATGATGAACCCTGAAGTGAAGAGTTCATGCAGTTATTTGCATAGTCATTTGCTATATAGTATAGTTTTTTTATGCAGGATGCACTTCCTGACAGCCTTCTCTATCTCGACCCACCAATGTTCAGAATTCACTCAAATTAAATACATAAATTAATACATTTGATTGATACCACTTTGACACAGTTTTCAGATGGGACCCAAAAGCAGAACACACTACAGCTAAGTGGAGGAAGTGTTTTTATCCACAGTGTGGAAGTAAAGCTAGAGGCTGGACACTAGAAGATAGGTAAATCTTGAACAAACATAGCCTGTGTCAAAAATAGCAAAAATCAAAAGCAAAAAGTGTGCTTGTCGACAGACACAACAAACCGGAGAGGATTGGCCATAAAGCTTGGCCTCTGCAGAACTGTAGAGCATAACAAACGCTACAGCCTATATAGACATTTTTAGTCAGCATCAATACCAATACTAAGGGGAACACAGCAAGGGCTACCAACCAAGTGCTTTATCAAGAAGTAATGATTCTGCAAAAGTATTCCAGCTGCACAGGGTCACAAACCAGTATATTGCCAGCCCAAAGCCCGGATAAATTAGGAGGGTTTCATCAGGAAGGGTATACAGATTTCTTTTTTTTTATGCACTGCTGTTGGGTTAATGTAACAACCCCAGAAGAGAAAATATTTATTATGTAAATATATGGAATATATAGACGATGCATTGATGTGTAATATAAACACGATGTCCCATAAGAAGGTTAGAGAGGTTACATATTAGTGAAGTAGTGATTATCATAAATGAATATATTTCATGGACAACAGCAGGTGTATGGTGCAGCAGCATATGCAGTGTTTGTTTGTGCCACATTTGCATACCTTCAGCAGCCTGTTTACGTATGTGTGTGTGGGATGGGGGGTATAGGTGTGTATCGGGGGGGGTCTCTCATTGGTATGCCGCTGTGGCCGTTCCCCGTGGAGCTGAGGGATGGGAAGCATCTGTCACCTCTGCACACATCCGCACTTAACCCTTACAGCACCGGAGCTCAGGACAGAGCACAGAGGTAGACCAAAAGTGTGCATTTGTTTTGTGCCTAACTGCAGGTTTCTTACCCCAAGAGCTGAAGCTATATTTTCAATGTGGAAGCTACTAGGAAGTAACTAACAGCTCTTATTATTGAGAAGGAAGTGGAGAATTTTCTTGATGATGCAGAACAGGGTGCATTTTGAACGTTCAAATTGGATTTTTTAATTAATTGGGGGGGGGGGGGGG
>JAVQKC010072694.1:0-13922 GCA_036025475.1 Philypnodon macrostomus | reverse complement strand
CTGCTTTGCACACACTCTGCATTCTCTTGATGAGCTTCAAGAGGTAGTCACCTGAAATGGTGTTCACTTCACAGGTGTGCCCTGTCAGGGTTAATAAGTGGGATTTCTTGCCTTTTCATGACAATAAAAAAACTCATTGAATGAATGAGGTGTGTCCAAACTTTTGGTCTGTACTGTATATATACATCTATACAACAAGGCTAGACATTTAACATTAGCCACCAAAAACTGCAAATGATAACTCAAAAGCCAGTGCATTATTTGACTGTAGGCATGAGATAAAAGTGGCCATTGAAACGTTGTTATAAGGAAGTTGTGGGAGGATCTACTTCTAAACCCACTTTACAAAAACTGTATACAGCATTAATAATACATTTGAATCATTATGTTTTTTGCAAAAAGCATCTAGAGTGTGTGGGGTTTCTCTACTAATAGTACCATTGTGAACGCCCGCCTTCTTAAAGATCTTTAACTTTGGCTGTGCAGATTAATTCAGACCCCATTACGCTTTAGCTAAAAGACTTATTGGGTCATTAGTTGTTTTTTTTTTTGCTTTTTCACTAAACACACAAACATTTCCCTTGGATCTAGAGGCGGGGCAGATGTAAAAAATACAACGGAGCAATAACCGCGGCAATAAAAAAGGGGCTAGACGGTGTCAAAATGTCACCGCAGGAGACCAGGCACCTCTTATGAAGATATGAATACACATGAGCCCCACTGACGCACCAGGACAAAACAACTGTTAAATAATTTGTTATTCTGCCCGGGTGTGCTATACCTGCTCAGGGCAATCCATTCTCACCAAGCCTTCCTCCGCAGAGCCCCGCGGATGCTCAACTTAGGGCCTGATAATTTACTGCAATAGAGATGTTGGCTGCCCCCAGGCCGTGAGCTATTGTAGAAACAGGATTTTGGCTGGTTGAGTTAATGAGGATGAGAGGAGATTCTACAGCTAATACAAGGCTTCAATGCTGAGTTGTTGAGTTCATTATAGTTGCAGGTTTTCCAATCCATTTTGACAATACAGGACTAGCTGATGTGAATATAGTTGTACAAAATATATTGAAATATTAACACACCAGTAGCCAGTGTCATTAACCTTCATCTTGCTATATAGGGTCTTAAATTAAGCAGCTCAAACACATATACTCATTTGTACATGTTAAAATCATTTACAATTTTTATCTCCAAAAACATGTGCTATGTGCTGTCCCACTGATTAACTCCATCCTCATTGCACCCAAAGCATCTCAGCTAATCGCCACTATACACAAAAGTTATCTCACATCCCTCAAACAATATAGAATAAAAACATTCTTCATGACTTGAAGTCTCCAAACTTGAATCCCACTCGTTCCTTACTTTCTCACATCTCACCTATAATCACCTAAAAACATTTCCTGCTGCTAAGCTCCTCTGCATTCAGCCTGGATGCCCGCGGCTGCCTCCACGTCCCAGGGCTGCGGCTCCAGTTTGCACCAGGAGCTTTGAAGCTGCTGACACTCGTTTGAACTAAAAAAACTCAACCAGTTTGTCAGCACTTCTGTGTAGTCTCCCCTCTTTATCCCCTGCCTCTGTAGCACCTCTGACTTCACTCACCAAATCAGCATCTTTTACCTTACAGCTGTTCATCTCAGAGCCGCACTGATGTTGTAATCCCACAGGGGCAGAGCATGAGTCGCATTGGCTGCTGTCTCACCGGGAAATCTAAAGGTGGATGAAATGGATGTCAGAATAGATAATAAAGAGGTTAAATGCTTCAAGGGATAGTGTTTTAGTAATGCGGTGGTATTGATTGGTGGATCACTTACAGTTTAGAGTACAGGTGCAATGCTATAAATAGCCACTGGTTTTCACAGAACGTTTTTTTGACAGTCCTGTGTCCTACTGGTTGAGAGGGCCAGAAAAGCAGAATTAGTAATATTAAGAAACTCCTCTTTGCAAATATCATCTTCATTGTTGGTTTCCAAATGAGGGGTTAGGGTCCAAAAGTGAGTCAATGAGATATGATTTACACTACACTACACTATAAAAATGTTTGTGTTATAGGGATAATTTCTCTGAAACTGAGCATACTTTACAATTATGCTATTGTTACTAAATACTGTATAAGAAAATAAAATATGACTAAACTGTCTCCAATCTCATCTGTGTTAACATATGTGCTCTTGCTCTCTGCCACAGATACTTAGGTTTTCTCCATAACCTTGACAAGGATTACGAGGCTAAAGAAATCCCACATGTCCACATGTGTAGTTAGCGGGTCATGATTTGTCAAACTGGAGGTTAATTGCTGTCAGTATGAACATATTTGAATTGTATTACCTTTGACCTCCACCAGGGCAGCGACGGTGAGGCCGGACCCAGGGGACAGCAGGGGATGTTTGGACAGAAAGGTGACGAAGGACCAAGAGGATTCCCGGGACTCCCAGGACCAATCGGACTGCAGGTAAGTCCACTTAAAAGACATTTACAAGCTTACAGTACATTGACATTGTAGGGGTTTCTATTTTATTATTTATCTTGATACTAGTCCGTCTACTCACAATAGTGAATTTCTACAATTTATTTTTTTAAAGGTAGAATTGGCAGCAACATACTTTAGTTTTTGATTTTGATTTTTTCAACCACTGTTTCAACAAATAGCTTTATTTTGCATTCACTACGATTTCATCTCGTCTTGACATGTTTATAAAGTTCAAAAGCAGGCTCAAAGTAACTCTGCTTCAAAGTCACCCCTTGATTCCCCAGCTTTATAATGTTGTGTCTATGCCAGACCAGAAGGCATGCTGTGGACATCACAACGCTATATTGATCACAGACTTTCCTTAAAAACAGTGCTGACCTATTGGGGACATGTAGGAATGGAGTCCCTTCCATTCACAAAACTGTGTTAATGAAATAAACAAAAACATCACATTTACCTGATTTCACATTTTAGAATCGTATCATCTACTATTCTACTGTATTTCACCAGATTGCATATTGACAGGGACATCTATGTAGCATATTATTCTGTTGCAAGAAAGGAATAACACACTGAAGCTAAAGAAGCCTTTAATTTGCAAATTTAAACCTATATATTATTGTTATTATATATTATACAAACAAAGGTCTATTTGTCTATATTTACAACATTTTTTTTAAATTGATTCACTTTAACACCAGTATGAACATATCCATATATTTGTGTGTCTGCTCACGTTGAAAACTCAGGTGTAGTCTGCAGACTAGCTTTCACTCTTGTCAAACTGTGAGCCTCTCCGCCGCAGCATCATTTACATTACTTCAAAACACTCTCATCATTTATTAATGCATCCTTAGCTCTTAATACCACTTTGTACAGCTCCTAGGCAAATAATACTTTACCCCTCAAGGATTTTCACAGACAGAACTGAAAATCTATCACCATTTTGTACATTTTGCTTTAGGCGTTTTGCAGTAGTGATAATGTTGTCTGGGGTTTCTACTCGTTATCATGCAGTAAGCCACTACCCTGCAGATATCCCACTCCCCGGTATGAGCTTCTGCTGCTGTGTCAGCCTGTGTCATGTATATTTTAATGTGGATTATACTGGATAATGAACCTAAACTAAAGTCATGTTATAATCTCAATTACTTCTCTTTGGTGCCAGCTTTGCATATTTTTAGTATTCACAAGTGTAGTTACTTTGGGGTATGTTTTCTACAAGCCTACATTAATGGTTAGTTCTCTATACATTATTAGCCATAGCCAGTTAAAGATGAGCAAAATAAATTGGGGCAGCAGTGGCGCAGAGGGTAAGCATTCGGTCGTTGTGTCCCTAGGCAGGCTTCTGTCAGACTGTCCCAGGGCAGCTGTGGCTACACAAGTAGCTTACCACCACTGGGTATGGAGAGTGAATGAATAATGCAAAATGTAAAGCGTCATTGAGTGTCGAGAAAATTGCTATTAAAAAAACCAATGCATTATTATTATTAAATTAATTGCAGCCCAAAAATAGTGTGTAACCTCGTAATCACCATCTTTTTTCCAGTCAGATAAGAAATGTATACTAGCCACATAAAATGGAAAAATGGGAAATGTGATTTTACAGTATACTTTCTGAGACTAGTACTAATACTCTGTAGTACTATGATAAAGCCATCAACTAAAGTAGGAAAGATAGTTCAAATGTAGACAGTAGTCACCTGAAGATATGGAGATATGTGATATATGAGTTAATTAAACATTAAACACATATGATTGGGTTTATGGCCTTTACCATAATATTTGAGTAACCCTAAAACTTTGGTAAACCATGATATTACAGTAGGCCCATTGAGAGGAAAATTCTGTCAAATGTCTTGGGGGCGCTGTCATTCTGGTCAAAGGCCTTCATTTTATAAAGTCATTTTCACACCAGTACTAACAATATAAACATTTACTGTATATGAGTATTGTTCTAACTAAAAAAACAATGATTGCTACATTTCAACAATTAATTGAGCTGGGGTATCTGGCCACTAGTGTAATCAAATCTGATATTTACCTTCTTTTATCTCCACTTCTTGACCCTTCAATCTTCTAAATCAATTCAGTCAGCGAGACTCCAATAAACCATTGCAAACACAGCCGTATAGATGGAGAAGCTTCAGACAGCAGCCATTCACATCCCCATCGTCACAAATCACTAATGCTACAGATAATTGCACTGAGGAGCTGAGCTGGTAGAGCCGCTGCCATGTATTGAAGGGCAGCTTAGCCAAACATAATTAAAAGACTGGAGATGGAGTGCATTATGCCCAATTAAAAGCCAATTGCACTTAATAACAATGTTATCTGGTCCTATTGACCAGTGGGGATCGTCTCTAATTTCATCCTCACTCACGTCCTGCATAGTTGACTTAAAGATATCCCAAATTCACTGCCACCAGAAAAATAATATTTCTACTGCAACTCATTGACTTTCATACAATTAATTACAGAAAATGTTCAATACGTTTTTTCTTTACCATGCAATATTCACAACCAACAAATACTTTTTTTGTCTTGATAAACATGTATGGCTTCCAATGTCACATTCAGCATATTATTCATTCCCTCCACATGCAGTCACACACTTGTGGTGGTAAGCTAACTCTAACTTCTAACAGAAGGACAAAAACAGAAGTATTCACTGGTTGGAGTTGGAATTTAAACAGCAATCTGAAGATTCAATTCAATTCAATTTTATTTGTATAGCCCTATATCACAACACAGTTGCCTCAGAAGGTTTCACAAGAAGAGATGTATGTAAACAATAAAGAGGGTCATTGCAAACAATAACAAGTTAATAGACAATCAATAAACACACAAACAACAGGACTGTCCCAGGACATCCCCTGTCCTTAGACCCTCCATCGCGGCAAAGAAAAACTAAAAAAACCTTAGGGAGAACCACATGATAGAGGGATCCACTCCCAGGACGGACAGGCTATAGATGTGTCCAGGACTGATGTATGAGGTCCTTGTGTTGAGAGAGCTCAATGTGAAGTAGTAGAAGGGGGTATCCAGATGAATGAGGAGATGCAGCAGGTTTAGGGGTACACCCAGGTGAATGAGGAGATGCAGCAGGTTTAGGGGTACATCCAGGTGAATGAGGAGATGCAGCAGGTGGATTGTTCAGTCGACCACCTGACCAACAGCCACCCTAAATGACTGAATAATTGCCATTTGATGAAAGTTACATTTCTAAAACATACTCATTCAGCTAAGCCAGTCAAATGAATCACTTCACTTGTTCACGTGTAAAAACAATGACCAGTGTGGAAATGCCATTCATTCCTTTGCCACTCATTCTTATCAAAAAAGCCATTACATACACACCACAGGTTATCAAACACGACAAAAATATCCACATGCCTGATTGCTATTCATAATTGCTGCACTGTTCGTCCCATAGATTCTTAAAAGAATATTTGTACATTTTTTAGCTTGCCATACATTACATCATTTCTTTTCTCCACACTTCACGTTCATTCTTCATCATACAAACAAATGCTTGCCACATGCTTTATTACGTTGATGAAGTTCCCAGCCATAGCATAAATAATTTTTCTATGCTGTATCCTAGGTACATTAAATCAACTAAACAAGCTGCATATGCAATCACATTGATGAATATAGATGTCACATTGGCAAGTTTTAGAGCAACTTATCATTACCTTTACGCCCACTTTCTGATAGCAACTTCATCATTGGGCCAACAAATAATAATACATGTAATTATGTGCGTACAATCGCATTCGAGAGCTCCTCCATTTTCTTACCAGGTTGTATTGAAATAGTTTTGTGTTTTGTTTTTTTGCCAGGCATGATTGAATCTCCAAACTGTGGTAATATGCAGCGCTTGTTCATTTCGCCTTTTGTTTCCACTCAGACTTAGATGGATGGAGGCCGCACTATGTAATTTACACAGGGCTGATTATACTCGAGCCTCCCATAGCCTTTAATTACAATAGGTGTCCTTTTTGACTAATTGTGTGTTTACACTCAAGGCCCACTGGTGTTATTAATGCGTGCTTACTTTTCAGCAAAAATCATCTATAAGTGAGGAACATAAATGTATTTATGCTGGTATTGTGAGAGCAATGTGCAGTTTGGTCTATGGCTGCCAATGAAGCATAGTTGTTGTGTCTGAGCATATTTCTTCTTCCCATTCTCAGGGATTGCCCGGACCTCCTGGTGAGAAGGGAGAGAATGGTGATGTAGGATCAATGGTAAGTAACATTGTTGATACTAGTAGGGGTTGTGTGGTGGTTGTGGGTTAGATTCCCAAGGCATGATCTCTCTTGGGGTCGGTATGTCCTCCCAGTGTGACTGTGGGTTCTTTTCCACTTCTGCCAGCCATACAAACACATGCCTCTATACGTATATTTGTGAATCTAAATTGGCCCTAGTGTGAGATTGAACTGTGTGTGTCTGTGAGTCTCAGCCCTGCAAAGACATGAATACTGAATGAATAAACAACTCAAAATCGCGAATGAATGTGAGAATGAATGTTTGTGTGTGTGTCTGTGTGTGTGTCAGCCACACAATTAACTGGCCGTACATACCATACCCTGACAAAGACTGACTCCAGCAACCAACAATCTCCAAAAGGAATACTTGGTAAAAAAAAAAAAATGACAAAACTGAGCATTTTTACACCTGTATCTCGCTTCTTCCTCTCTCTGAAATCTTGGTTTTGTCTCTAGGGTCCACCTGGTCCCCCCGGGCCTAGAGGTCCACAGGGTTCCAGCGGTGCCAGTGTAAGTGCCATGTTTATTTTCTATTCATGTATTTACTTCAACAGAAAAAATCACATCTATGGACTGTGAGTGTGAATAGAGTTGTCTGGGCTTCATTTACAGGGATCACAAGGCCCTCCTGGAAGTATCGGTTCAATGGGAGGTGTTGGTGAAAAGGTAAAAAATTATTATGGCTTATTTTTTTGATTTTCGCATTTTTGGTATTGACTGTGCAAAGGTTTTAAGCATGTACAATACAGGCTGTTGGGTGAAAGCTTTTAAATATATGTGCTTTATTTAGTTTATGTTTTATCATTTTACAAAATGCAACGTAAGCATCTAAATCCAGTCATGTAACCAGACGTTCTCTTCAAAAGTTCCCTTTTTTTGAAGGACAGGCATAGGTTCTGTTCCATAATTGAATCAGTTGTTGTAGGCAGCTCACATCTGTCTGTCTCTTGATGCTAATCCCAGACAGTCAATAAGGTTTAGGTTTGTGGAGCTAAGATAGGTACATAGAAGCCAATGTAATGGGCTTCAGTCATGAATGTAGTTCAAATCTGCTACTTAATTAGATGTTCAACCTAAAACATTTGTTGAGTTTTCAGAAAGATAATTATAGACGTTGGCCGATAAAAAAACAACGGAATAAAAACTGAACGTGCTATTATCATTTAATTGATGCTAATATGTTCATTGTTAAACCACAGGGAGAGACTGGTGAATCTGGCAACCCAGGATCCCCCGGAGAGCCTGGTATTGGAGTAAGTACCTGATCGTTATGTCCTATCTGATGTTCTGATGAAGAGGCGTAAACAGTGGTTTGTATGCACCATCTGTAACACAGTGTGCCTGATGTTTCTGTCCATGGATTAATTAACTATTAATTATAATGTGCTGAAGGACCTGTACTGTCCATTTTCTAACACTAGATTCATTTAGAGACTTCATGAGAGGCTGTATGTTAGCAAACCGCAAACTCTGCTTAGCCCCAAAACAGTGATGTTTATAGAATCTCCAGCAGTTGGTTACTAAAGTCACAGCAGTGTAGAGACTAGTTTTAACATATTTGCTTCATCACCAGCTAAAAATTATGGATTTGATCTATTTTCCTAGGCCACCTTAAAAAGAGTTTACATTATTATTCATTCATTCATTTTAGAGTCATACACCTACATCTCTGTAGCCACAGTTGTCCTGGGGCAGACTGGTGGAGATGTGGCAGCCATATTGCATTTCCAACCTTGCCTAACACACAAGTACCATCTTAAACAAATCCAGTTCTAACTAAAGTGTCTATATATCAATTGGGACTAAACTTGATGATCTATAAACTGACCCGAGTATCTCAACTAATGGTACCCTTACCTCTTATTGAGAACTGCTGTACTAAAACATGCAAATACATTCATGCAAGGTGTGTTAAGTGATTAGTGGATTCCCTGCTCTAGCCCATGAGCAACTGCTTCTCCACAAGATTTTGGAATTTCTTTTTGGAACCCTTCCTTGCTTGCTCTAAACTGATCTATTTTAAGTTTCACATTGCCGTTATCACCCACTTTATGTAACAGTTCAGTATAATTGAGTTGCTGTTAAGACTTTTTAGTGTATAGTATAGACTCAACTAGTGTTGGCAGATCGCTTCAGTGTTGTGCGTCATTTTTGGGTCAAATTTAAAGTATCTATAAAGAAGCTCTATGCTCTAGCGGTCCAGCTAACGATCCCAGGCTGTAATTATGTCTCCACTGCTGACTCATAGCCTCCTCTTCTTGGGCTATTAGCAGAGCTCAAATGATGAAGACTATTTACGGTAATGACAGCTTTAGAATGTGGCTTTAAAGGGATACAGGATTTGAATCTAGAGGAGTTTCAGTTTCATTGGTGTATTTAAGTAATACATAAAGTTTCAGTTTTAGTGGTGTATTTAAGTAATACATAAAGTTTCAGTTTCAGTGGTGTATTTAAGTAATACATAAAGTTTCAGTTTCAGTGGTGTATTTTAGTAATACATAAAGTTTCAGTTTCAGTGGTGTATTTAAGTAATACACAAAGTTTCAGTTTCAGTGGTGTATTTAAGTAATACATAAAGTTTCAGTTTCAGTGGTGTATTTAAGTAATACGTAATGGTTTTGAGTGCAAGTTCTCTAAGTTTTTACACCATGTACAACTTAATTGGACTTAAACAATGCTAAACTAACTCTAAACCATTTATAAACCATGTCTAACCAGAGATTAAACCCAGACTAAAGCAGGACTAAAGTAGGTATAAATAGTACTAAACCAGATCAGATCTCTAACCTATAGAAACTGTAATCGCTAGAGAGAGCCTGTGATCACCAGTGATATCTGTACCACAGTTTGAGAACCATTGGTCAACTAATTTTGTCCTTTGTAACTTGGCAACAGGGCCCTAAAGGAGAGCTTGGTGAGAAGGGAGAGACTGGGCCCCCCGGAGCTGCTGGACCTGCCGGAGGCCGAGGACCCTCTGGAGATGATGGCCCTAAGGGTAATCCTGTACGTACCACCCCTGACTGCTGCATTATTGGAGCTGTCACTGCTGAGATATACTGTCATAGACTTGAATATATGAGGATATGGAGCTGTCTTCTGCCAGAGCTGCTCTTGACAATAGACTCACATTTCTTCTCCTCCGCTCTCCGCAGGGTCCTGTCGGCTTCCCGGGAGACCCTGGTCCCCCCGGTGAGCCTGGTGCTGCTGTAAGTGTTGCACTCATTGTTCATTGTCATTCATTCATTCATTGTCTGTGGGAACTTCAGATTACAATGACCAGTCACCTTTTTGTACAGACTTCACTTGAATGCCAGTCTTATATAATATGCAAAACACTTTATATGTTCAATTCTTAATATTTTCTACATTTTTTATTTGTTTTGAGTGTTTTTAGCATAATTTTTTTTGTAATGTTGCAAACTGTGTTGTCTTAGATATATGATAGAAATGGTATTACAGGCTTTTTATGGCCCATGGCAGATACAATATACCTCATTAAACAATGTATTTAAGATTTATTTAATAATTTGAGCCTATGTTGTATAAGTTTTGTGTCTATCATGTAATTAATAACACGTCTAAATGAATATAGTAAATAGTCTAACTTTATTCTTAGGGTCTTGACGGTCTGCCAGGTGACAAGGGAGATGACGGAGAAGGGGGACAGCCTGTAAGTATATATTCTATGGATGTCCTATGTAACAATGCAAAACACCACTCTGATATTTTTTAACTGTTGCATTGAACATACTGTAGTAGAGCTATCATTGAACTCAGTTAATTGAAAAGTAGCTCTGACTCAAGTTGTCAGCATAACTTTTTACAGTGTCATTGTGTGATTCACACTCTTGATATATTTTTTTTATATATTTGAAGTGTTTTGTACTGTTTTTAGGGTCCTCCTGGTCCATCTGGCGAGGCTGGAGTACCAGGACCTCCTGGCAAACGGGTGAGTAGAGCAAAATACGAGTGTGCACTTCATTTTGGAGATCAACATTACAATAGCTTTGGCAGAGTCTAATCCACCCCCCACACACACACTTTTATGATATGATAATGAGACAGTTTTATTTTGAGTCCTAAGCATTAGGGCACATTATTCCCATTCATTTAACAGCGTGCATCAAAAGGCAGTTCAGATGAAGCTACCGTAGAGAAGAGTGGTATTGATGTTTTGGGAGGCTGACTGACAGTAATGTGAATGCTGCTAATGTCACTGAAATTACATTGTCACTTCTGGCTCTGGTTGGCCTTTCTGTCTCACAATAGTAGGGTTGTATTGGTATTCGGGCAAACATATGCCTGTTTACATTAATAATTGTTTATAGATTGCAATAAAGTCTGTACTAAAATTGAGGAAAACAAAGAGAAATATTGTACAATACAGTTTATAACCAAAATTATCATGAAAAGTCAGTTACATGCTAAAAATGCTAATGGTAATGTGGCAATTAAGTTTAAAAGCTACTCGTTTAGTAACATCAGGGTGTGTGAAGGGGGTTATTTAAGTAGTGCTGGGTTTGGATCCTTAAGCAGAATGTTTGGCCTGATTTTTTTTAATTGCAGACAATGATCATAAAAATCATTATAAAAAAATATGATGTAAAATGTTTGATCATACAATACAAAATCAGCCGGAGGACCACTGTGAAGTAGGCTAACTCCCTTTAGCCTTTAGCACATGCCATGTATTGCATAGTGATGAAGTCCTTCCATGCAAACCATTCACTATATTTCAACTGAGCATACATAATTAAGATTTTGTATTTTTCCAATCCCTAATGAGCTGTAGACACTCTTTTTGTTCTCAATGACAATTTTGTGAATACGGATGCAAGGTAAAACTGTTGTGATGTTGTTTTTGCCAGAACAGTTCATCATCCAAGCCTCTCTCATTTACATGTTTCACAGATAAGTCTACAGCTTACATTCACATGCAGCCTTGGACGCTTGATAATACATTTAAAAAACACTGCTGGTAACCATAAGCACTTTTTCAGCCCAAAATTTGTATTCTGCCTTATATCCTGATGACAGAGGCTACACAACAAATTAGACCTTCGCATGCACATTAATGCTAGTTTTTGCTCGTTTCCCAATACCTCTTTGTAATTGACTCAGGTTTTTTTGTGCGACCATGCATGAAACCTGCCTACAAATGTGCAAAGGCAAGAACACAAGCACGTGCCCGACATCGACGCACTCTCTCCCATAACCTCTACTGAAAACTGGTGGCTTTTGTTTGCTCGATTTCATTATGTTCTCTAAATGGCACGTGACAGTTCACTCACGAGCTTCTGACCACAGAGTGATTCACGGTTGCTTTTAAGTCCAGATATAGGCCAATGCACTGATGCAGCACTTTGCAACACTAGCCAAGGTCATAGCGGCATGGGTAAGCTGTTAGTATGAACAAGAAACAATAGTCTATCAATGAAGACTTGGCTAGCTGACTACTTTACTTTACAATCAAATTACAATATCATTTTTTTTTATTGTAGCATATGTATTTTCGTGGGGCGGCAGTGGTGCAGTGGGTAGGCGCTCGCCCGTCCAAGCACATGCTGTCATTGTGTCCCTGGGCAAGACACTTAACCCACATTGCCTATGAATGAATGAATGAATGAATGTGGCCAGGTCGCCAATGAGAATTGGTTCTCAATTGACTTACCTGGTTGAATAAAGAATAAATTTAAATAATAATAATTCTATAATACTAAAGAATTATCAAGATAATGGAACAATTGTATACTACAATGTGACAAGCATACATAGTTTGCATGTCAAGAAATTGTTAACCAGGTTTGAAAATCAAATATGAATGGATGTTAGTACCACCAGTTAGTAGTGTTTTCCAAATGAAGACACTATTCTGGTTGCACAGAGGCATTTAAGTTCCAATATTACATTTTATAGAAGATATATATTTTTATAGATAGCTTAATATCACAACATCTGCCTCAACATACTTTTATGGAAATCAATACAAATACAAAATAAAGAATGTTAAATTGAGTTAGAAGTAAATAAATAACAATTCACTAAAACACCAAGGTCATAGATCCAGTGCTAAGCTATTTAGTATGTGCAATAAAAACATGTCAATGAAGTGTTAGGCTTACTTTACTTCACTGACCTTCTTGGTGACTAACGATCTATTTGTGTAAAAATGGTTTTGACATTCACACACAAGGAATATTTACACTGATATTTTGTCCTTTTCAAAACAATAACGTAATAATTTGTTGCTTTTGACAGGGACCTGCTGGAAAAGTCGGACCTGAAGGCAAACAAGGAGAGAAGGGAGCCAAGGTAAGACACACATTAGTTTAGTTTAGGTGAGCGGAGGAGCTGAGGCGATTCGAGATGGCATCAGGGATAATGGCTGTCTGTGGGGCGCCTTGAACTCATCTAAATCAAATGACAAATAACCAATAGAGTCTTCCACAAGGGATTTATGTTCAGGCATTTTGATGGCAGAGTTTGTGATCTTTCACAACTGTTATTGGACAGAAATGACTGGTCAAATTGGTAAAAGTAGTTTTTGCTGTAGGATTTGATGTTTCCATTGATACACTGACAAACTATTGTAGTATGTTGGTTTATAGTTATTTGTAGTCCATAGCACATATGGCCATTTGAGCCTATGTACCATTACATGACTCTATAAATAACACAGCTAAGTATGAAGCAATTTGCTGTTACCAACCCAAACACTAACATGTAGTCGGCTGTAAGCCAAAACCTGTTTTTGTTTTTAGTGGCTAATATTAATTCCATAATTCCATAATGAACCATTAGTGAATGGCACCATAATTTTGTCAACACAAAAAAAATGTTCTTTTACCAATATCTAAAGAGTTTCTGGTTACATTGAGGTAAATGATTTAATAGAGACAAGCCTCTCTGTTGTCGAACCCAGCACTAATTGGTTGTCAGATCAATGTCTCTTCAGGACACCAGTTTTATATAATATGAAGTACTTCTTAGAAAACCAGTTGATTTGACCTTTGACTACCAACACAAAATTGTTGCTCAGTAATGATGTGATTTGTATATGTATATATGTATGTAACAACCCTACTTCTTCCACTTTAAGCTAAAGAATAATATTTTTTTTGTAGCACCCAGTTTTCCTGTTAGTGTATGTACACTAACATACACTGTTAGTGTATGTA
>JAVQKC010072647.1:0-11346 GCA_036025475.1 Philypnodon macrostomus | reverse complement strand
AAGGGTGGAAGACGCCAATGAAAAGGCAATGATTTTTAAGTGAGTAAAAATAGTCTTGTGGCTGGCGGTATTCAGTGCATTGTGTGAAACTTGATCACATCCTGGAGCCAGACACAAGGAAAGTTCCCCTGACCCCGACTGGACCACATTTGTCCTTGTTAACCCCAGCTAAGCTAAGACGGCTTGAAACCTTGCGTTCCATTAATATGAGTAACTTGAGTAGACCTCCAAAATATTTCAATTTGACATTATATTTGAAAACAGGCATGGGTGGTCAACAACAGTAGCTAATAGTAGAGAGGGCTCTAAAAGCTGAAGTGACTTGTTTGACAGTAGTGCATAGATTTAGCAGGTCAATAAATAATAAATGAATAACGATGCAGAGACAAACTGTAACTTAAGTCACATTTATTGATTTTTAGCCAACCATGACTACCTTTACACAGCACCACCCCTTTAAATGAAAACAAACACTTTCATAGGATTTCTTCAGCAGTAATACAAATACATCAGACCAGACTTCCTCATTTCTTTTTGAAATATAAAAACTTTTGTGAAATCCCAAATTCAGACATGTTTGTTTTCTTCTCTGTGTAAAGGTCCCATTGCTGGAGAAACATGCATTTGACATTTAGCTTGGAACATTATGTCACTAATCAGAATGCACATTATAGAATACAGTACTGCATGACAATTCAAATAAATACCACATACAGGTGACGTCATTATTTTATATAAAGATGTCAAACTCTCATTATGGATCAATACTGAAACACAATATGACAATATAAAGTTTGCACAGCTAATTTATTATCACAATGCTATAGCTTCCAGCAAACAGAAAACACATTTTATGTAAAACATGATCTGAATTGCACTTTTATTTTTCACTTCCTGTCCATATTGGTAATTTTATATTTACGCTTCAACAAGCAAGCATTGGCTAGAATGGCACTATTCAAGCTTGTTGATGCTTATAGTTTTCTGTTTACTGAAAACGCTTTGTAGATGATATAAAAAGATTCAATAGAAAAAAAAGGAGAAAAAAAAGTCAAAATGCGCTCTCTGCACATTTTTCAACAATACTATTGATATCACATTACCTTCACCAAACAAAGCTAGATATGTAGATGTTTCCATTAATACACACTGATCTACCCCAACACACGACAGATGCTTGGAGCATTTGTTCAATATTACAGGAGGCCAAAGGGATTTCTTTTGGTTCCCATAGTTTGATAAAAATTAAAAAAACTTTTCTTAATACCCCTGATTTCATTGAGAGGATCACTGATGCACAGAATTCAATACAATGTCACTTTTATTGAGCTCTTTTAAAACATCATCGCACTCATGCAGAGAGGGAGGAAATTCCCTTTGCATTTATTGCTTCTCACAGTCATTTTGAACGATTTGTATATAAAAAAACAAACATAAAATACTGGTTTAAAATTCTCCCTTGAAACAATGAAAGGCACTACTGGTCAGAAACAAAGAACTAAAAAAAACAAAAACAGAACCACTCACATCAGAACCACTTCGTCTCCCTGTGACGGCTCGTTGTCTTTCTGAGTCATGTTTTTTCTAGACGGTGTACCAAGATTTGGCACAATAAAACAAAGAGAGAATGAAACAATTCCAATTTGGAATTTAATTTTTACATTTGCAGAGAATTCTGAACGTCAGTGATCCCGTTTTAGTGAACGCCCTTCGGTAAGAAGCAAGGAAAAGTACATCACATCACAGGATTTTTCCAAAACACAACTTACCTTTTGGAAACAGAGCGTTGTCAAGTTTCATTGTGTTAGTTTGAGCTATTCCTAGGAATAATAAATACATGAAAAACCCCAGAATTGGATCACCCTGGATTTTTGTATAGAATATGGCAGTAGAACAAACAACAAAAACAACATCATAACATTTCATGTAACATAATTTTGTGAAAGAACCATGAATAAGATCTGGTGGTGTGACTGTGGTTTGTGATGCCTTTACTAGAGAATTCAATTCATTATTATCATAAAATCTATACTGGATAAATCACAAACCATAGTACTACCACACTTTCCTATAGGTTAATATAAGTTATAATCCTCTATGATGAAAGTGCACATATTAAAATAATAAACTAAACAAAAAACGAAGATGACACAAACAGCTTAGTATTTTAAAACTGAGAAATGACCCCATGTCCTCTGGGTTCTCATGGGAGGTTTTCATTGACCAATTACCACTGCACCTTTGACTTCTAATAGCAGCATTTTTACACTAGAATTATATTGGCCAAATCTAATGCATTTGGGGAAACCAGCAATCAATGAACCTGGACCTTGTGTCAGGACCTTCATCATCCACGCAGGGCTATAGTAAGTACTGCAAAATGGAGAAAAGTAATAAGTCAGCAATAACATTTGTTGGTTTTGTTGGTTGGTGTTAAAATCAGCAAATCACTCCAAACAAGGGCAGTAAATGTTAGTCCAAACTCTTACTATTTTAAAGTGCAGCTACGATGTTATAAGTCATATGAAGTCAAAACCACCAATGCAGAGCTGAAGGACATGGGTGTTTCTCAAATCTCATGCGAGTCAATGGATATGTCATGCAGGCTTATGACATAATCTGAAACATAATAAATGTGGACACATGTGGTGGGTCAAATGGGCGGAGCCTGCATGCAGAGGTAGGAGGAGCCTTTAGGTGACATGTTTATGACACCAGATAAGTCAGACATTGATTACAAACTAGATGGAGCGATTCAACTCCTGTGCTTGGGTACTGGGGTGCTAACACTCATATATTGGTAACTACCTACTGCTCTGTGCTTCCACAGGGCCTGTACAAGAAGAGGGGAGGGGCTTGACTAATTTGAATCAATGTCCTCTGGTCAATAACAAATTTTAGACCAGTTTATTTCTCCTCCAAGAAAAAAAATCACCAGAGGTTTCTCTGGATGTATTTCTCCACAGTATGAGCTCTTCCTCAGACATCTGGAGCTGTCCACCAGTATGTAGCTTATCATTAACTACTATAACACCAGTAGTTCTCCCTTCTCTTCACAAAGTTCTTTTCTTTCAGGTGTGATCTCAAATGGGACCTCTCCAAAGAGGCTTCCTTTTTTCCCTTATGTGTACAATAGCCTTGTGTACATGCTGTGTGACACAAGCAGGGTTGATGTTCATCTCTCTAATCATACAAGAGAGATGGCAATACTGAATAAGATCCTGCAAGATTCTCAAACCTCACTGGTTGTGTTGAGAATATAGCAATATATGTTGTATTTAGTTAAAAAGTCAAAAAATCTTGCAGGAATATGTTTTCCCTGCTTTTCAGCCTCATAAAGCTAATGTGTCTATGATCCACAAAGAGATTAATAAACACAAGCCCCACATCTTATTTTTACATTTGCGTAATGCTAGCTTGCAAGGTTTTAAAGCTTTTACAAAAACTAGAACAGTACATAATTTTTAGTCCTCACACACTGCACACAAAAATATAAAAACATCACTATGAATGACCCTCTGTTTGTGATTAAAATATTCAAATATAACACACTGAAGAGGGCCATTCACTTGATGTACACACAGCCAAGTACACAACAATGCATGTGAGGACGTTACCTGACAAATACTAGGAGGGTATTTCTAGTTAAAGGGTGATGGGTGGTGATGCTGAGGGAGCCAGCGGCTAACAATCTAAAAAGAGAGGTTTGGTTTAAAACATGTAAAATGACATGACATCAGGTACAAAACAATACAGAAATCATTCTCCGAGTCCTTTCGTAAACATAGAGAAGAGAGGGAGAAATGATTGAGTTCAGACACAAGGGCAAAAGACGGGTTGGATTTAAAAATGACAGGCACTTAGCCGGGCATAGTTACGTTTCCTTATTCATCAAATTATTCATCCAGATGTGGTGCCAGTTGAATTGTGCTCTTTGAAATTTTTATCATCTTAGAAAAACTACATTGTATATATACTCACAGTAAACTGTATGATTCTTTAACAGAAGTAGGAACACGAGGCACCAATGCTGAAGTGCACTTAATTTGGGTGTGGAGTTTGATTTGTCAAACTTTACTTTCATTCTGTATATGGCTCTGAAAGAAATCCATAGCAAAGATGATGTGTAATACAGAACAGCCCTCCTGTTTTACCAGACACGATACGAGTAGTGTTGAAGTGTTTCAGCAGCAAAGCCATGCAATTTGACATATCCTATTGTATTGGTGTTCTAGCATCACAGCTTACAGTAATCCTGAAAATACACCTGTGGTCACAGGTGCTCCTTTTCTGCCCAAACCATTCCATCAAACCAATTCCAACCCAATCAAGGTATTAATATAGTGTAACTAATAATTTAGTCCTCCTCGAGCGACAATGCTGGAGGAGGATTGCATATTTAGCGTGTTTTCTTTTTGTAAACATTAGTGAAGAGTGACCTGATTAGTCAGTGGGCTGCTGGACACAGGTCAGTCCTGGGACAGGACAGAGAGGCAGCAGAGGGATGGGGCTTTTTAAAGGAGCACCAATGCCAGCAGACAACATGAACCCTTGTATTGACATCCTCTATAGTCCCCATTGCGAGTGTTGTTGCATTATTGTTATGAGGCAAAACACTTGGGGATCAGAACAGACGAGCACAAAAGCTGCCACCTTTGAGTTATACGTACAGCACTATAACAGCGGAAAGAATAGACATTCCAGAAAATCCACAACACCCCCAATACAAGCGGGGCCCTATCCACATGCCATAAATGTCTACTACAGTCCACACTGTACATACATGGGCATTCCCCTAAGCGTTCACACGAGCAGACACAAGCAGCTGGTTAGTTACACAGCAGTCCCTAGAGGAGCACAGGCGCCAGGGAGCTAAGCGAGCGAGTGGGGCTCTGTTAACACTAAACACAGGGAGGTGTCTCCCCTCTGTACACAGCAGTCCTGTGCGGACACGTGAGCCGCCTCAGTCGCAGTATATCTTGTACTTCTCGCTGCAAAACATCACAGGGCCTCCCATGATGCCGGAGGGCATAGTGTTGTTGTGCTCAGGACGGCCAGAGCAGGTCAGACTCTGACTTACATGCGGGTTGTTGGTGGAGGAGCTCGGGACTTTGCTGCGAGCTTTAGAGCGGCTTCCGTTTCCTCCACGACGCGTCTGCTCATGGTCAAACTCCAGATCCTCCAGGCGCTGTGTCAGGGCCAGCTTCTGCTGAATGGCCATACGCAGCAGAGAGTTAAGGGTCTTCTTCTCATCTTCTGCTGCAGCCAGCTGCCTCTGCATCTCATCCAGCTGGGTCACATACTCATCACAACTGCAAGACAGACACAAAATGACCGAATAAGGCACATTTATTAAAGTAAATCTGCCACCAGATGGCACCCTAAGGCATTTCAGAAAATAATGTGTAAATTAAATAAAATTAAATGAAATTAAATACTGCTGTCTGTAACAGGGGCATTAGATTTACACTGATTCACAATTTATGAAGACTTGCAGCATTAATACATTGAAATTAATCAATCCAAATGTTGACCTTTTACCTACTTTCACAATGTTTTCAACCCACCAGCAGGTGGAGCAGTGAAATCACGTTGCACTGATGAGAGCCACAGCTCTTTCACAGTTAAATTAGTAAATAATGCAATAGGTCTGGCATTTTTGGAAACGCTTAGATATCCACAGACACAGTACAATCCTGCAGCAAATACTGCTCTAATAGAATTCAACAGAATGTCTAAGACCAACTGTAATAAGTAATAACAGAGCTTGAGAAAACCCGTGTATCACCATGGGCCGATTAAGTTTGATAAAACACATGGTGAATACAGCTGATTACATCTCTTCTCACATTATTCTCATATTATATTTTGTGCCCAACCATTTGCTTTTATTTCTGTTTAAATGTCTGAACATGTGAGAACTACAATAGAATCATATGGTACCACATCATTTTGCTGCAGTGCAGCATTATCACCTGTCTGTTTTTGCAAACATCAGAGACTGGACAGGAGCCATAACTGGGTCAAGCTCCTGGGGTTCTTTATTCTCTGCTATATCTCCATTTCCTCTTCTGGCTCTGCTTTGTCACTCTCGGTTTCTACCATACTTATAAACTGATACAAGGCTCACTTCTTAATTTGACCTGACCCTAGTTGCATAGTGGAATATCTAGTAAAACTGGTGCAGTGGAAACCACCTCTAATGATTTTAAGAAGTATTTCATTACATTGAGACTTTCCACTTGTGATTTTATTTGATATTCACTTTTTTATCTTTTAATTGAGTCTGGTTTTAGCCCAGTAGAAATATTGTGTGAAATATTGTGAAATATATTTATATTTTTACTCAATTATAGATTGAAGGTGTAACCAGCAAGTATACAGTCACATGGTAATGATTGTTATTGTACTCAGATTTTTGCTGTTTTTCTGAGCTCCACATGGTCAGTGTCTGGCCTCACCAAACCACCGTACAAATACAATCCATGGCCCTTTACACGTCTGCAGTTAGACTCCCAGTGGGGCACACACTGCAACAATAGAGATCAGCGCTACTTCATTAAGTCTAATGTGAAGAGTGGGGGGACGCCCTGATAGAAGGATATCCCCACCACCCCAGACAGCTCAGTCGGGCCAGCATTGTGGGGTAAGAAGGGAGGGCACTTTTCCCGGGAAAAATACAGGGGGGTCTACTCTAGGGGCTGGAAGGATACAATAGGGAGTCTTTCGTTCTAGCGGGCGGCTGGTGTATAGTGGCACAATGGATCATATAGGGACTAGCAGCTTGCTGTTAGCTATAAGGATGCATCATTTTCAGATCATTACGCAAAGACTTTGAAAATTGCCATTGTGATTTACTGAGAAATATGAGAAAGCACCCAGTAATTGAGACGTCATTCACAATTGGTAATGCATTCATAAAGACACAGCTGTTGTACGTCTGCCGTCTGATTCGTCATGGTGGGGAGGGATACAAAAGGGAGGTGGGTGGGAGGTAACATTAAATAACATGGGAATTACAGCTATTTCGTGAATATTGTTATAATTGGCAGTTTTACAAACAAACTTGGAAAAAACAGTGTATCTCAGCTAATGTGTCCATATAATTTCCCCAGTGTTCCAATTAAGTATTATCTATGTCTAATAATATACTGTTGAGATTAAACTTGACTTTAATGGTTTGATGGGGTATAAACCAGAGCGGGGAACATGTCGAGGCTTGTCTGAGGAATGCTGGAGGCCGGATCTTACTGTTAATGTGACACATGAGACTGCAGCTGGAGAAGAGCAGACAATAATTCCTAACAACAAAATTCTCTGTTGATGCTGGTCCCCCATGAAATACTCAAAACGTGCACCGAAATCTTTTTTATGATAAAGCCCAAGAAACCCACATTGATTGAGAACTGTCAAATTAAGCTCCAGTAGTAGGCTTTTCCAGCCCACTAGAAAATCCACGAAAGAAAGTGAAAAGGGGGGAACTAAGGATACAAAGAGGGGGAGTGTGGGAAAACTTTGGGTTTGGAAAGTCCCCCAGACTCTCACTACCGTGACCTAAAAGTGCCTATATGGGACTGAATTTACATACCAATACAAGTATACCATAAACAAACTAATTTAAACATTGGATATAAGTGCCCGAAAAGCTTGAACAGCATCTATAGCTACGTATATCCAGTATTTAGTTCCCATATCATCGTCTCTTGAGTGATTTGGGGTAGTCACAATGTTTCTGCATACATTTCACTGGTATTGTTGCAGCGGTATACAAAGGCAAGAAATATAATTCATTGGGCCTAAAGGTTTAAGCTAAAATGGCTTCTAATATTACCTTAGAGAAAGCTTATTTTCAGTTACATTGGCTAGAGTGGTTCTCACCTGCTTCTGCAGTGTGCCAAAGGCACCCACACAACGGCAGACTGCGGACTTTTCCTACTGTTACTAATTGATTAGAATTGCAAGTATATGGGGTTACCTCTATAAGCGCACTTGAGGGAGAGGTATTGGATTACACACTGGAGTTAGATGAGGGGCATCGAGTGGCCCACATATTCCCTAGAGCACTCCTTCTGCAACCTTTGATAACAATATGGCTGATGTAGAGGTGTCAAAAGCAATGTATATAGTACTGTGCATATGTATCAAGCAAGTGGCAATTCTTTCCAAAATGATTCACTTTAGAGTTTGTTGAATAAGCCTACAAACTCTATTTAGCTAACAGCATGTCTTCAAACCTGCCCAACGTCTTTCAGATTGCTAATGGCACAAATCTAACATTAAAAAATATATTGAAAAGTACTATATCTGCACATGCAATTAAATAAACTACTACTGACAGTGTGGTGAATGTGTTATCCAGACCGAGCTGAGGTGGGATTATGAACAAAACCTTTGACCGGCTTCTCCTCGGAATCACAAACGATTAGCAAGTGTGTCATCCCATCTAATCCACGCACACATACAAAATATACAACAAGACACCGGTCAAAGACACCCCCAACATATTTTAATGACACGCTTTAGCCATGTAACCTTCTGTGGGCCATTGTTATCTACATGAATGACATAGAAATGACAGCAATAGAACAAAGAGATCATATGGTGCTGGTGGATAGGCATAATCTCAAAAACATTGATTTGGTGTATCTAAATTTGCTGCTTACCGTGTGGCGAACATAGCCCGCAGTGAAGAAAAGGTGGCAGCATCTTCTTTCAGTGCCTTGAGCTCATTCCTCAGTTTCATCATGGTCTCGGTCACCATAGCCTTCTCATTCTCATATTTGCTCTTCAGATTGGCCAGAGCAACTTCAGCGCTCTATTTGTGGACATCAACAAATCAATTAGATCAGCTCAAATGTTTTGCAGTTGCAATTCTATATTATTAGTTATTAGGGATGCACTGATATGAAATTTCTCGGCCGATACCAATGCCTATATTTCAATTACATTTTGGCCGATACCAATTCCTGACTGACAGTTTCTAAACCTAAATATTAGAAGTTATCCTTTTGACAACAGATTACATCATCGTCATCTGTACAGGCCCATACCGATATTAGTCAATATGAGTGAGCCGATATATCTACGCATCCCTAGTTATTGTGATATTATATGCAAAATAACATAGCTTCCACTGCTGTTTCTGGCTCTAAATCTATAGACAGTTCCGTGTCACAGGGGACTTAAATGTCTGGCTAATTCCACACATACAATCCAACACAACTATCATTCATTCGTTGCAATGCTATCTTGCCATCCTAACCACAAACACTGGGCAGCTGCCACTATAAGGCATTTGTCTAGTCTAGTTAAACATTTGCTACAACAACTGAATAGCCCTGAAATAGCTCACAAACCCAACCTTTGTGTGTGTATTTCAATGAATAGTAGCACATGCAGATTTCCACTCATGAGGCAAAAGTCAAAGGAGATAAACCAACCTGCTTGTTGGCCTTAAGGACGGTTCTTAGTGTTGCAATCTGTTCCCTCTTGGTGCTCAGCAGGGATTTGAGTTTGAGGATCTCCTCCATGCAGGCTTCCTTGTCTTTGTCCGCCACTGTGCCCAGCTCTAGAGTGGCCACCCTCTGCCGGGACAGCTCTGTGGTGCGGTCAACAGCCAGCTGAAGATGCTTGATCTGGTCTCTAATGATGGCCACTAGGTTGTAGACATTCATAGGCTCGCGGCGGTGGTCGGATACGGGTGAAGGCAGGGAGGAGACGGGTGAAGGTGAACCATCGCTGTCACTCTTAGCAGGGTCAGGGAAGAGGCCTTTGGTGAGGAGTATAGGTGACCTGCGTCCGCGTCCCTCTGGGCTGCTGCGGCCGCCCTTGCCCTCTTTGTAGAAGTCGAGCATGACGCGGTTGGGGGTTTCGTTGTTGCACATGCAGACGTGGTTGTAGAGCGTCGCCAGTTCTTCGCTGAAGGTCACCAGCTCGTCCTGCGCCACGCTCAGACTGCCCTGGGACTCACCGGCCACATCACTCAGCTAGGAAGAGACAGAAAAACACTTAAGCAATATGTCACAAGAAAAATATATGCTGCTCACTGACCACATGTATTGCTAATTGGTCACACAGCAGTAAATTCATGAAGACACATATAAGAGTTTAAATAGAATGGCACCTAAAAAGGTGAGTGAGGTGAAAATTCTCTGCTAATGTCATATTGGCTTGACATGATAGAAAAGGCTGCGAAACCTTAAATAACATTATGCAAATGACCATCTCTGAATGCGGAGAACATCAAATCTGTAGTGTTAGGGTTACACCTAATAAAGTGGCCAGTGTGAATATCAATACTGTAGGTCTGTAACTCACCTTGCGCAGCTCTTTCTCCAGCTTAGCCTTGTCCTCTCTGTCAGCGTGACTTATCTTCTCCAGAGATGCCAGTTTCTCCCCAAGCGTGGTAACGTCGTTCTCCAAACGTGTGCGTTCCTCTTCGTAGCGTGATTGACAAGCCTGATATTCTGCTTTTAGAGTCTTGAGTTCTTCCTTCAGCTCCCCTGCCTCAGACACAGCCACCTGCAAGAATAAAAAAATATATATAAAACATTTGGATTGACCAAGAACATTAAATAAAAACAGCTTCCAAAATACACACACCTTGTATTTGCACTCCAGTATCTCAGGCCCGTTGATGTCCACCTCATAATAGTCCCCGTCCTCGTGGCTATCTCGTTCCTTCTCGTTGTCCAGGGCGCTCTGCCGCTCCTTGCTGGCTTGGAGTTTGCGGATGGTGTTGAGGTTCTCTGTGAGGCGATTGACCTTCTCCTGATGCTCAGACAGGGCCCCATTGGCCTGCTCCAGCTGTTTCTGAGCATCCTGCAGTGTAGAGAGGAGGGTGACTTTCTCACGCTCCATCTAAGACAAAAAGATAAATGATAGATGATTAGCCATACTGAGCGTAAATCAACATCATGATGAATACATGAAAAAGGTGTATAGGATTGATATGGTAAGCTCTAAAGTAAAAAGAGAGAAGACATGGCAAAATATAAATGGTACTTGACATGAGGCTGTTTTCCATTTTGCAGAGCCATATCTGGCATTGTAATAGACTGTCAGGTTGTAAGATGAAGCTAAGATGGCTTGAACTTCACACGTGACTCCAGCCTCGATGTTTATGGTTAATGAGGGGAGACAAAGATCTTTAATCCCACAGTCTTAAAAACAATCACTAACCACAGGTTCCCAGTGCTGACTGGTAACCATGGCGCCCAGTCAGGCGTGGCACCAGGCTCATGGGGCAATGATCAAGCAGATGGCTGGTCCTCCGGTGCCACCACCCGCTGCTTCACAACCCTTCAGAGCTTGAAAGGGTGTGCGTCTGCCAGGATTAACTTTGCT
>JAVQKC010072640.1:0-19900 GCA_036025475.1 Philypnodon macrostomus | reverse complement strand
GAAGGAGGTGGAGAAAAATCCTCCACCTCAAAAGAACTACAACTACCATCACTCTGGTCACCACTCTGGTCACTCTCCATCTTTCGAATTATGCTAGCTGTCACTGTCACTGTCACTCTGTCTGTAGCGAACCACACCTCCGCCTAACCCCCCCGCTCATCCCCCGTACACTTGGACGTACCCCTCTGTGTCTTCGGCCCTGCCCACTTTTGTGGAATTTTTGAAAAATCGTCTGGGGGCGGAGTTAGCCTCTTACAGGGGGGTTAGCTCCACTTTAATGTAAGGAAAAGGCGTAAAGTCTGGTAAGCGAAGAGCAAAACTAACCAGATTTTTTGCTGAGCTTGTAAAGGAATGTTTGTCGAGGATCAGAGTGATCACGGCAAGTGAGCTGCAGAAGTGAGCCTGACTTCTTCCACTTTTGCATAAACCAAAGGCCTGGAAACAAAAAGTTATGTGATTAAAGAGATTGCCTTATGAAGTCTAGAAAAATGGCCAACACAATACCTGTATTGACTAGAGCAGAGCTGTTGTACAAAGTGCCCAGGTGAGGTCCAGAAAGTGAAAGAAAGGTGTGCAGCCTGCTCAGATAACATTTGAATCTTGGTCTGGTCAACACTGAGCGAACTATGAGGTTCCCCAAGGAATGACCCACAAAACTGCAAGACATGAACAATACAGTGAACATATACATGTTAATGGACTGCAAACTATATAGATGTTTTTTACCTAATTTTTGACACTGTCAGATTGTAAATCTGGATATATTGAATTATTTCATCCAGTAGCCGGTCTGTCATGGATTCAAAGTCAGCAAAGGTATCATTCTGTTGCAAAAGAGAACAGGTTTATAAACTGCGTATTAATTAAGTTTAAAGAACAACATATGCATAACAACATTACTAACCTGGTTCCTTTCAGACATGAGAAAGTCTATACGAGCACCTGGTAGTCCAAGCTCTAGGTACGTTTTCACTAGTCTAAGATCTGCACTGTTACCTGTCAAAATAAAGATGTTGGTACTCAATCCATTATTAAAAGCAAAATAAAAATATAAACCATTACCATCTAGACCATGGACACAGACAATGAGGTGAATACCCTCATTGCAGCTTTCATCTTCCTCCAAACTGAAGTAGGGCACAGTGGAAGCCAGCTCAGGCACTTCGCTGTATAAAAAGCCTGGCAGCCTTAGATGCTTCATTTCCTCTTTAGCCTTTATGAACCTTTATAATTACATAATGTTAGAAACATTCTGATTATATTATATAACTACCCAATAATGAGTTTAAATTAACTCACGCTTTCATCTGTGATGCAGGAGCACATTCATACCACTTCAGGCAAGAAGAAAGTAAGGAGGCGGCACAGGGGGGTCTTCCCAAGCTACAACTAGCAGGATGAGAAGCTAGATTTGAGCATACTGGAAGTCTTGATATATCTCTTGTTTCGTGATGATGCCCAAACAGATCAAATAAATGGCTCGTCTCTTGAGCACTAGCGCAGCCAACTTCATTTTGTTCCTCGTCAGCAACACCATTCAGGAAAGCATAGCCATCTCCTTCTTCATAATAGCCATTCTCAATCATCTCATGCTCTGGCTCATCCTCATCCTCATCCACCTGAGGTCCTGCTGAGATGCCAAGAGTAACAGCAGATGTTTCTATTGGGCTGATCTCAGACACATCTGTACTGGAACATGAGCCAAAGTAGTTCTCCACCAGACCACGCTTCACCATGTCAGTGCTGCTTGTGGCAGAGTTACTAGAAGGACATGCAGTGTGGGGTTCACTACGAGATTCTTTACCCTCTACCTGAGCTGCACCCTCAAGTCCAAGTTCTGAAATGCCTAATAATTTAGGATCAGCATCATAATCACAGGCAGGTTTTGAATGTATCGAGTCATTTATCACAGCGCTGGAGTGGCCAGAGAAAACTAAGCTTTGTTCTTGCACCAGGACACTAGACTTCCTTCCCCGGACATCAGCTCCACTGGACTCTCTCGAAGAGCCATCGCCATCCTCGTCCGAGGGCAACGACGTGATTGAGGTGAGAGAGGACTGTACCCCACTGACTGCACTATTCTCAGGGTTTAGCGATTCGGTGGCACTGGGTAAAGTGGACTTGTGTGCAATTTGCTGAACAAACCGTAGTGGAGGACTCAAAACAGGTTTATCAGTAAGTTGGATTACAGCACCTGATTCAGGGGTACCAAGCCCTACACAAGTCTGTGGCCCTGCGTTAAACTGGGCCAAAGAACTAGGCTCACTCTCAATCCCAGAGTCTGACAGACGGGAGGAAGCACTGGGGGCTCGAGCATCAGGCAGTCTAATACAATCACTTTTCACTTGTACAGAAACCAAACAAGACTGACTATTACATGGCGCCTCATTACCAAAAACCGAATCACAGAGATTTTCAGAAATATTACTGCTACAAGTCCTTTCAGTCCTACAAGGTAACATTACTGTAACTCTGTCTCCTTGGTATGGGTCCTTGTTACTTGGTTTCACTTCTATTTGCTTAATCCCAGACCAGTGTGGCACATTTGAGTCTGACGCATCCGCCTGCCCTTTGGTTAACGGTTGGTTGCATGAAGTAAAAGCCCCAGTACCTGCCTGGGGGTTGTTCTGTGCATCTGACTTTGTAGGATATTTAAAGAAATCACTTTCAGAAGCATTAGTATTTTCATTGTCATCAGCAACAGATGTAACAGCACTTTTAACAGTAGAAGTTGATGTGGCACCTGAATTGGCATTAGTCTTTCCACAGCTACTTGAGTCTACCTGCACCGTACTCTTGTCTTCCTCCGGGTTAAGAAGACCTTCCCTTTCTTTAGGCTTGTTTTCACTAAAAGGAGCTTTAAGGTTTTTATAACCAACAAGCACTACAGAGTCCTTTGAGCCTTGTCTGATTAGTTTCTTTGAGTTCTCAGTCTTTGAATATTTCTTCATTTTGACTGACTTTCCTTTGGACTTGGGTGGATCATAGTTATCAGGCCAGGTGTTATCTTCAGTGGCACTCCGGGACTCAGGTATGGGGCTAGCCGCCGCGCTGGACTCCTTACAGTTAGTTTTATCGCCTTTACCAGACACCGAACCACTCCTTGTATTGGTCATCCCAAGCCAAGGCCCATCTCGATCTTCAGATGCCAAGCATTTACAAAATAAAAATTAGTAAAGAAAACACATGATTGTGCCAGATGATTGTTTTATAAGAGCAGTGACTATGTTTTTTCTGACCTTCAGTGATAGAATCCAGGTATCTGTCCTCAAAGATGATTGGCAGAGAGTTGATGTCACCATCCAGGTCTGCACATTCCACAGGAAGTGGAGGCAGAGACAGGAAATAGCTGGAGCTTTTGATTGCGTTAGTCATTTGCTGGTGACTGTGCGCACTATGTAAGGTAGTAAAGAGAGAAAGTATGTTACAAGTACTAACTTGATGAAGCAAAAATATGATTCACCTTCAAGCAATGAATGCCATGCCTACTTACTGAAGCTCCTGATATGCCAGAGCAGATTGTCGGGGATGTTCCAAACAAAAGAAAGCCTCAGCAAACCGTCTAACCTGTGTGAGTTTACAGTTAAACATCAGCCCAAATGTTATTAAAAAGTGTTTTTTGTCCAAATTTGAAGAGCATTTATAACATACTCTTAGTGTATGGTGCTCCATAGCCAATATAGCAGCGACATGTTCCTGTAAGGAAACCACCTCCAAAAACTGTCCCCAAAGTGCCATCAGCAGTGAGCACAGCTGGGCCAGGTTCATGTTCACCAATTCAGCCAGTTCATCAGGAGACTCCGCCTTCTTCTGGAAGTAGTCAAGACTAGTCAATTCCTTTTTAAATATGGAATCATATGAAAAACAGGTAATTTACATACCTTGACTTGTTCACATAAATCAGCTAGACGTGCTTCTAAATCAAGTTGTTCTAAAGAAGAAAACACCTATTACAAATATATCTTTATTATTTCATATAAAGGGCGTGTTGAAAGCATGTCAGAAAGCCTTAGATGTATTTATGAAAGTCTGCAGAAAAAAGTTTAGATTTTATACACTAAATGGAAAACAATGGCCAGTGATTTCTGGTAAAAGACAAGCAAGACCAGTGTTGAAACCTTTGGACAGTGCAGTCAGAGTGTTTCAATGAAGAGGAAACTAAAGTGAAGAAGAGTGAGGAAAAAGTCACGCTTGTTTCAGAAACTGAAAGGATCTGAACATACCTATGTAGACGTGTCTTTGACTTCGAGGATAGGGTCTTCTGAGAACTCTCTCATAAAGGACTTGCATGCTGGGTTTGGCTAGTAAGATTGCACATATAGGCATGTTTAACCCTTTTATTGTAGTTTAAATCTTGTTAATGGGTTAATAAAGATGTACTAATTTATACTACGGTTGTTATGCCAGCAGGTCCCAGTCAGTTTAGTTAAACTAAAATTTGTATTTTTATGTTTAATTGTTAAACTTAAAATAAGTTACCCATTATGTGCTATTTCGTAATAAAATGCAATAGTATAGGGAACCAGGTGAAATGCTATGAGCACACAGAAATGCATACAAAACAAAATGATAAATAAATAAATAAACAAATTCCTTAATTAAATTAAATTAAATGCAGTTGCTGGTAAACATTTCTACTGGTACAAAAAGAAATACCATTTCACTATGATAAATAAGAAAATCTTTCATGAAGCGCATGCTCAAGCATTCATTTAAGTTGAAGAGCACTCTACCTAATTCTAGGCGATGGGAGGAAGGCAGGTCCTTGGTAATATTGGTGAAGTACCCAAAGAGACCCTGGTAGGCTACTAAGAGTGTGGAGCAAAGGTTTTGGTGCAGACTGTAGGCGTGCTGAAGACAGGGCTCTGATACCAGGAATGTCCGGCCCTGGAGATTAAAAGAGATGAACAGGATTATAAATAGAACAAAGTTAAATAATCATAACATGTATTTTTGTTCATGTTTCTGCTGTTTTCTGCAATGAATTGGGACATTTCTGCATCTTAAATTAAGTGTGATAAAATATCCAATAAATGTATAAATTAATGACTTGGACAGCTACACTTACATCTTGAGACACCTGCTTTACATAACTGTTTCCAAACACCACATTTTCTAAAGATGGAATAACAGAATCTTTGCTCTGAGCTGGAGCGTTGCGGTTTAACCATGTAGTTTTCACTGGTCGAGGTAAACTAAGGGAAAAAAATATGACAAAATAATGAATGGCTAATTTAACAACACAAAAACACTGAATGCAGGCTTTTGCTAATCATTATGCCATAGAGAAAAAGCTGACCTAATAAGAGGCTGATGTAGCGCCACAAGGGAGGCATGGATAGCAACAGAAATGACAGACAGGTGAAAGTAGTCAAACATGACATTGATGTGTTGGTGGATGCCTTTCTGAAGGCTAAAGTGCAAACGGAGAGTGCGACCACTAATATTCTGCAAAGAATTTGGATCGTCAGGCCTAGACAAAAAAAAGACAAAAAAGACACAAACATGTAGTTTATCATAAATTCACAAAATATAAAGTATAGAGTTCTATAAACTGATACATACGTGTAATCACCGTCTGTAAAGTACAAATCCAGAAATAGTTGAAAATCCATCTCATTCAAACATTCTTCTACCTATAACCAACACAAACAGAGGTCTTCATTAATAACCAATGAAATGAGACATATCTACAATTTAAAACCTCCATGACAGTCTGTTTGTTGTTTAATACTACATTACTGAAAGACACAAACACAGGTCAATTATTAGATTACCTTCTTCTCATCCAGCAGCAACATAACCTTAAAAACTAGAACATCATTGACAACCACCTCTTCATTCTTGTACAAGATTTGAAAGGTTTTGCTACAGATTACGTCATCTTGTACTGAAGCAGGAAATGCCAGATCAGAACCTAAGGAAATAAAGTTTTGTATTTACGAGTGTGTTAATAAAAGGAAAAAGAGCTTCAGAAGAAGGTAAATGTGTATACTAGTGTTTACCTCCAGGATGTAACAGGCTGGCCTCAACTTTGTGAGGAACCCGGGGAGGCACCTTCACACTAGCACGGATCTGGTAAAATCTGTTAACATCATTATTATAAAACACATTATTCATTTGTTGTATAGTTTAGTTTAACTATACATATGCAGCAAGATGTAGATCAGTTACATAATTACAAGCATTAGTAGAAAAGTGATGTGAACAAAATGCATAGGTTATCTACAGGTCCCTCTCAAGGGAAAATGACACTACTGCCTCCATGAATGAATAATGAGCACTTTCTTTAGCAGTCACTCGTGTAGTAAACCTGAGCTCTTAAAGCAGTGATGTACTGAGGGACTTATCACAGCTAGTTTCTGGTGAATATAAACTACTATTATAAGATAAAACCAGTATTTCCAAAAAGTTGAAATATACTTCAATTTAAGTATGTTCTTAATTACATGCTGCAAACTGCATAATTAAAATATACATTTAGGTTACAATGCATACTTTTTCACAAAAAAAACGACAGTAACAGGACAGATGGTAAAAAAGGTGATATAACATTTGTATGCTAAATAAGCCTTTGTACAGACCATCTAAATTTTGCAGCTAATGCAAAGAAATGAAGAAATAAAGTAGTTAATACTTACCCTCGCTGAAACAGGTCCACATTATAAAATTTGTGGAGCTCCACAGAAAACTCCACTGTGGCCTGAACTTCAGTCATCTTGGGCTTTACAGGCAATACTGCCTTACATTATCTGGGATACATCTGTTGGCCTGCAAGAAAAATAATGAGTATTAAAAAATAGAGGCTGAAAATGCTTGGGAGTCCCATGGGTGAATTTTGTTACTGATCCCAGAAGTGGGATGGGGGAACTTCTCTCCCATGTCATCCTCTGTTAAGAACTTCACCTTTATAAGAGACAGCATCAAACACATATAACTGCTACAGGTAGTGAAACTAAAGCCATGGCATTGTTATAGTTGAATTTGAAACTGGACACGTACAAACAGGGCCAGGGCCAAGCTGTTTAACAGCTCAAGCTTTTATAACCATGGTAACACTGTAAGCAATGCAAGTCTTGAGAATATAGTTCTCGTAATATTAATGGTGGTTTTATAAATTGCCCTTACAGTTTACTGCAGGGTTTAGCACTTATTGAATATTTTGGATTAGATTTATTTCTTTGGGGTTTGCTACACAGTGTATATAAGAATAACACACTGGCAATAACAACCATACAGAAGCCTCATGAATTAGTAATACATGAGATGAATAAATCATCGACATGAACAATATACATTCCATTGACAGCTAGGAGATAGTTAGCTTAGCAACAGTGCATACGTTTGCGTTACAAGATCAAATATATGCTAAAGATTCTAAAGGGAACTTTAAGACTTTCGTTTGTGGCCAATCAGTTCAGTTTCTAATTTCAGATTATAGCTGATGACAGACAAACACATTACAATTCTTGTCTACAGCATTCACAAGGATTGCACAAGATTTTCATCTTAAAATGGGAAGTTTTCACAGACCCAAAGCTTCACCTGATTGAGAAACAGTCAGTGGACAGATATCTCGGTTTAATCGATCTGCAACTACTAATGGTCCACGAGTGGGTGGTTATCAATCTCTGATTTGTTCATTTGTGGTTACAGGTGGAATCTAGACAAACATTGTGCGAAAGGCCATAACTAAATAACCCGGGGACATCGAGTAACGCTGTGAATACCATCGTATTAGTCGAACAAACCAATGCACAATTTCACTTTGTAGCAATTTAGCACACACTGGGTGATAGCATAACGTTAGCTATGCAAAAAACAGTTGTCACCCTAACATTAGCGCAGCAGCAGGCTAACACTACTTACCATTGCGTTGGAAAGCTAACATTAGCTAGCTAACCAACGTTAGCTTCTATTTCAGTCCCACCTCGTCCTTTTGGTTCAAAGGATAGCAGCACAGTAAACTCTCAAATCTGCCCAACTTCCGATTTTGATCAATGGTACAGATCACACTTGAATCCAAACAAAACAGCCTCTATGTTTGGTTGAACAGTGCTACTGTGTATATTGCCACAGCAGTCGGGCTCAATCTGAGGAGCTGACAGCGGGCTCCAGCTGCACACTGAACACAGAGCTGTGCGTCACAGAGACACGCAGCACCGTTAACGCTACAGTAGGTATGTAAATATGACACGGAGGAGGTTTATCTGTGTACCGTTGTTGTGGTAGTTTATGTACTTTTTTTGCCACCATTAAATAAAAGGACAAACATTTACACTTTAATTGTATTTTTGTTTCTGAGGCAATTTGACCGTTTGAATTATTTTCTCTTAAAACACATTTATAGATGTTTTAGGCTGTTGCTGTAGGACTAATTATGCAGGTGCACAGAGGCCTACATTATCAGCTATCTTAATTTAATTGTGAGAAAATCTATCAGAAAATTGACAATTGACAAATTTAAAATAAACGTTTACTCCTCTGTTGTGCAAAGAACTTTTTATTTGTGTCTAATGTAGGCCTATAACGAGGATACTGAACTGAAGTTTACGTTCCTCATTCTGTCTCTACCCTTACTGGCTAACTACTAATACAATTCTGATTAAATAATTGAGATTAAGGGAATCAATAGCTCATTATAGTGTTACAGAGGAATAGGCCTATACCCCATTTTGGGAAAAACAAAACAAACCCCAGGAATGTGAAGTTGACACAGTGAAGTGTGGACAGTGTTGACACAGTAAACACATGACAGTCATGCCTATAAGAGACCTTTCCATCAGCGGGGCTTCACTCCAGTCCTCCAGGGTCTTCTTCTCTCCAGGGGTCCATCTGACGATACTGCAAAGATTACAGAGTCATTCCTTTATCAAGCAATGAAATGGCTAGAGTCAAAAGGTAAAAACGTCTTTGTTCAAAAAGTCACATATGTTGTATTTTATTGTGATACAGTATTCTTATTATTCACAACTTCAGGTTCACCTTTCTGTACATGCTGTGCTTCTTCTATGAGATTCCTCAATGTGTTTGCACTGGGCTTCATTCTCAGAGTAAGTCTGTTTTCAGTCTTTTAACATGTGCCTCAGTCTTGTAATACATGATACATTTATTTAAACATTGCTGCAAATAAAGCAGCTTTCATTGGTCTACTGAATGCTGATCTTTATTTTCTACTATTTTATTGTTGGCATCCAGTCCGGGCAGCAAAGTAAGAATTTCATTGTGCATGTTTCTTACTGTACATATGACAATAAACACTTTGAATCTTTAATCAGGCCTGTTGCATTTATACATTGAGTATACAGCCTTATGATCTATCTGTCCCTATCTCTGTACACAGCTTAGCCATCAATTTTTCATGGCATGTACCCTGCATGTGCCTGTGCCACAGACCGAGGGGACCCCAGCTGTGTGCACTATAGTGTGTGACGTGTAGGCCTGTAGAACTGAAGATAGTGGACAATATATGAAAAGATCTGAATCATTTTATTATCATAAGCACATTTGACTTCCACATTTGAGCTGAAGTGCTAAAAGCAAAAGCGTCAATCACACAGATGAGTCCAATATTTATTCAAGGAACGAGTGCCGCTTTGCAAACATAGGGCTTTTATAACTGTCCCTAATGTACACACTCTAGCTCACACAAACATGTACAGTGTGTCTGCTAACCATTTTATCTTTCTATCTTGTAGCTGTGAGATTTTCACCTGATATTGGTCTTCATATTGAGCAGCAGTCCATGTGCCCCCCAATCAGCGTTGGAGGGGAGACTTTCCCAGGTGGATTCACACAAAAACTAAACCTCAATTGTTTTTTTATGTTACACATCATTTAAAAAGGCTACAATCTGATTTTTTGTATGTATTTTACACATTTTCATTTGGAAAATCTGTTTATAATCAATATATATACTTCACCAGGGTTTTACATTATGTCTCAATTCCATATCGCTGAGCTGGCGCGAAGAGGGACGGTGAAAACGGTTCCTGGGTCATCTCCTCAGCATGTTGCGTATCACATAGGCCCAGCCTTTAACTTCAGAATCAACACAAGGTAAACTGATGGTTAATTAAGTAAACAGCGTCACCTAGTGGCAAAGACGGTACAACACCCTTTACCCTGTCCATGGTGCTGAATGTGCAAAGACCCCACGTCAAATTCCTGCAACACATCTACTGCGTTTCAGTGCAAATGTTGTAACCAGGTATCAGGACATGCTGCTAGGTAAATTGCTGTCAAAAACATGCAATTGATTGTGTTTATTGTCATCAATTTACAAAATGCAGTGTTCAGAAGACTGTTCTTCTTCCAGGTGGTGATCCATATTGACACCAAAAGTATACTGAATAAGATAAAATCATTTACATACAAATAGTGTTTTTAGTGTTTGTTTTGTGTGTTACAGATCAGCTTATCCTTTGGGGCTGCCAGAGGAATTTGCCTTTGTGGCTGAACTGCGGATGAGTGGCAGGACTATAGGTAAAACATGGAATATATGGCAGATGCAGGATGTGAATGGTGAAGAACAGCTGGCTGTGAGACTCAATGGGGAGTCTCAGTCTCTGGAGGTCACTTCTACTGGGACGGACACCATGAAGCACACAGTAATGTTCGGGACCCTGCCTTCACTGTTCAATGACAAGTGGCACAGACTTCTTTTGGACATCCGCAGGGACTCGGTCACCCTGTTTGTGGACTGTGTTCTCATTGGCACTCGCAGTATTCCTCCAAGAAAAAAAAAAGTCAGCCTGGATGGCTTTACACTGATTGGAAAACTCAAGGATAACCCAGCTTTTGTGGTTCCGGTAGGTCTAAAAACCAAAGGAGATTTTTCATGTTTGTCAAATTCTATATATACAATAGAGATAACAAAAGCTAAGATAAGAAAATGTCATTCTTAAGATATAGAAATAAATGGGACGATATGGAAGAATAGGTGAGTTCAGGACGGTAGTCAGACTGACCCCTGTGTATGACTACTGCCTTTAGACCTCAGGTATGTGGGCATTGTTGCAAGTCCACTTTAACTTTACTAATGTGTCAGACAGTAACATGCATCATTTATATTAGTCTTGGAACATTAAGCATGAACATGAAGCTAATCCAGCTCCGGAGCTATTGTTTGAGGTGATGTCTAGGCTATTATTTGCGCAAAAAGCGTACAATTGTAATTTAGATTATACAGTAGCTTGATAGCTCTGAACAAAGAGAAATATTGGATGATGTAGCTAACCATGATCGTGTAATGCAATTATTATGATTATTATTATTGTTATTATTATTATTGTTATTACTATTATTATTATTGTTATTATTATTATTATTCTTATTATTTTACAAGTTTGAACTCCAGTCAATGCTGATTCATTGCGATGTGACCCGCGCACGAACAGAAGCCTGCTACGATCTTCCAGCCACAACATTGGTAAGTGTGGTAAAACAGAAAACCATAAACTCACTGTTTACGTTTTGAGACTAAACGGTAGAAATGTTTACAAGTCGAAATCATTGGCAATAGTTGACCTCAAGGCACAGATTAAACGACGCGCTTGTCCAACCCATTGGTGGTATTCTCGCGATGACCCTCCCCTTGAGTTCCTCTTCTCAAACGCGCCAATCACTGTCTGTATTCAGAGTTTCTATGAATATACATGAGGCCCGGACCTCGGACGGTCTTGATAGCTGAAGCGGCATCAGTTGGATTGTTTTGTCAGGGGCTCCTTCAGCCCAACAAAGCCCAGAGAAAGGACTACAGCTTTTACCTCTCAGTCCACGGGGATACCATGGCGCGGGGCCCCAGCTTCAGAGGGCCGCTTTTGGCGCTTCTCTTGCAGCTTGTCCTGATCTGCTCCGCACAAGTAAGACTCATTATGTCCTGTTGTCTCTCTGCTTTGTCTCCGCAGACTGAGATGACCATGGTGCAGGTGCGACTTCTGCTCATGCTTATGCTAAGTAGCCTAACTATCGCTGTTACATGATAATGAAACTGCAGCTGCTATTGTACTTTTATTTATAACTTCAATGAATAATATTAATTCCATTAAGCCTGTTCAATACTACATTATACAATAGCCTATATGAACCAGATTTTGGCACTCCTTAACTGGTGTCGTTTGAGACAGTATTTTGACATCTTATCTGATTTCTATCATATAATACATTGTTTGGTTGTTTTAGAGGAGTCAAGGCACCCCTGGACCTCCGGGCGTGCCAGGAATTGATGGCATTGATGTAAGTTTCTCAGTTCTGTTGTGATAGCCTATAAAGTGATTGTCCCACTCACTTTCTGAATGCTATAAATCATTTCAGGGTGAAAGGGGCATGGACGGTGAGGACGGATCTCCTGTAAGTATCCTGTCAGGACAATACATTTGGGTGTTATTGTGAAGCTCTGATATGCATGTGTTAACTTCATTTAGGGGCCTGACGGAGATGCAGGTAAACCCGGCTCCACTGGATTACCTGGACTTCCTGGAAATGATGTGAGTAGATATACATCGATTCAGTTATTTTTATCTTATTTATATAGATAATGGTAAAGTCCACCTGGTGCATGCCTTACGTCATCATGATTTGATCTAAGTTCACAGTGAGTCTCATTAAGTATTTCAGCCATTTCCAGGTGTGACAATTACATAACGCTTTAAGAAACAATAGCAGCTTTGTGGGCCTGCCATGGTTCATATCTCCTGTTGAGAATCCTCAAAACAGTGAGGAATGGCTCTTACTGGGGATTTGTTTAAGCTGAAGGAATGCTAGGCTGAGAGAGTTGGCCTCTGCCCTTTTCTGTGTGTCTGTTAAACGAAGATTATACAGCTATAGATGCCAACATGCTAAAAACCAACTGACCAATATTAGGCTGCAGTTGAAAATAAATAGCTGCAACTTAGAGGAGGAGTTATGAATATGGCTTAACCAAGCTCCTCCCACTGGGGTAGGATTAGCATATGATGACCAGATATAGTTTACTTTGACTCTTTAATGTAAAACAGGAGCCAAATCCCAACACTTTTGTTCCGATTGTGTATTTTACCTTAATTTTGACTTTCTCTGCAGGGACTGACTGGACCTGTTGGAGACCCCGGACCCGATGGCCCCCTTGGACAGAAAGTAAGTGACTAATGAGGCTTTCTTTCCTGCTTCAGAAACACATGATGAAATGGTGCCAAACTGCTGCCCAGTCTTTTGGCATGGGCAGAGAGCTACGGTGCATAAACCAATTTCTTATGACAAATGAGACCTAATCCTACAAGTCTCCATGTAATCTCTGTGGGTAATGAAGCTCCTACACCGGTCCTCATTAAGCTAAACATTGCAAGTGTGCCCAGCTCAGTCATGTGATAAGCCTTAGGAATGTTAACAATTGGCATCTGCATCTGAAGCTGTTTAACCACTGTGTCTTCATTTAGGGGGAACCTGGAAATCCTGGGCCTCGTGGATCGGCTGTAAGTTTTAGGTTAACACATTCTCATTGTATAAAATCAGCTGCTATCCTGTTTCTGTTTGTAATTCAGGCATTTGTGTTTTGTTTTATAGGGTGTTGGGCCTGATGGACCCCCCGTAAGTTTTTATTTTCTCTTTCAATACTGTTAGAAACTGATTAAATATGATCTTTAGTTAAGCCTGATTCTGTTTTTTTTGTGTTTTTTTAAAGGGACCACCCGGGCCTGGAGGACTTTCAGGTGAAGTAGGAAAAGTTGGACCACCTGTAAGTACAGTATAAAAGACATCCTGTAGTGGTACTAATATATATACTTTAATATAATATATAATCCTTTTACAGTTTGAAAGTTGTTTGTGTTTTACCCTGTGGCCGTGACGTTAAAAAGTCTATATTCAACCTCATTTGTTCCTTCTCTCCTGCAGGGTGCTATGGGTGTGAGGGGACCAGCTGGACCTCGTGGACCACAAGGGCCCAGAGTAAGTGACATAAAGCTTTATCTATTGATATTTGGTCATTTCGATGTACTATAAATGATTAAATAATGAATCCTTGTTTTTAAGGGGGCAGCTGGGGCACTTGGCAACACTGATCTGGTAAACCATGTCTTATATAATATTAAATGCTTCTTACTTACACGTTAACAGCAATGCATTTATATGATTAAGACAAAAGAACTGACAGTTATGGCTTTTCTTTGTCTAGTGTCCAAACTCTTGTCCACCTGGGATGACGGGACATCCTGGACTCCCTGGCATGAAGGTGAGCATCAAGTTTTTGCACATTGTCATATCTAGTCAATTCAATTATTTAACATGATGTTTTTGTATGCTTCTAGGGCCACAAAGGTGTAAAGGGTGAAGCTGGAGAACCTGGCAAACAAGGCCACAAGGTAAGCCAAACACAAATATTATTGAGATCAATCCAGCATTGACAGTGGCTTAAAAGTACTATCAGTAAAAAACATTTCACATCAACAAACAATCTTTCATAATTTGAGGTATTAAGGGATTTTCTGCTGTCTTTGAGATGAATAGTATGTGAAGTCAAGTATTATATTTCAGTGGAAGAGATGCTTGTGTGTACTGCCTTTGAGTCCTTGTATTGTGCAGTGGATGATTTATTTGAAATGATGTTCAAGCGCAACTAGGCTTTCGCTGTAATGTGTCCATGCACTATATAAATGGAAATGAGTCTGAGGCTATCTTCCTTTATCACCAGGAGCAGGATATGATTTACTGTCTGTCTGCATTAGTTTTCAACAATCATTTTCTCCTTCACTGAAAGTTTGCCTGTTACCCTTTCACTGTAAAAGGGATATACAGTAAAAACCTGTGAATGAAACAACTGACATAGTTTACCATCATATACTTTTGACTGGTTATCTAAGTCAAATCAGGTCAAATCTTAATTTCTAATTGTATTTGGTTAATGTCTTTTTAGAGGACTGTACTTCCTAGGCGCTTCAATTTTTAAGACACCCAAAGCACTTTCCATTATTCATTCACTCCACAGTCACACTCTGGTAGTGGTAAACAACCTTTATAGCCACAGCTGCCGTGCGGCAGACATATTGAACGGCAAAGAGTCTCGTCAAAGGACACAACTAGTATACATAGACTGGAATCAAACCACCAACCTTCTGGTTTTTGGATGACCTGCTCTACCACCTGAGCCAGAGCTACAGCCAATCTTTAAAACTAAATTTTGTTGTGTTTGCCTTTATAGAATAGTATTGTATTTGTTTATGCTTGTTTACTGTGTAATATTCCATTAGCGACCTTAGATTGGTTGCCTGCAGAACTGACTTTAAAGTAATTGATTAAACGAAGAAACTGCATTTTTAACAGCATTTGGGAATGTGCTCTGCCTAAAACACTTAGTGCTATCTATTCTAATAGATATGCCTTCAGAGGTCTACCTCAGAGTCAGCATGTAAATTATTTGTAATTTGCAAAATGGTTGAGCAGTAATTTGAAGTTAAATTTGCTTCTGCTTTTGGCCTTTTACAATCCATTTAAAGAAAGCAGACCGTAAACACTTTTTTGAAATGGATGCCTTATTTTGTAATTAACTCACTCTTGGTACAAATGGCCTCTAATGGGGCGATGAATCATGGAAGAAAGTGCATTCTCAAATGTTAATGTTTTTCTGGCCAAAGGTTTGTTGTTGATATTGTCTTTCTGTCATGTTTTCAGGGTGAAGAAGGAGACCAGGGGATCCCAGGGGAAGTCGGAGCACAGGGACCCACAGTGAGATATTTACCACAGTACATTTTGTATTAGTTTAAATGGGTTTTCATTACTGGGGGACTTTTTGATGTGCTTTGGTAATTTAGGGTCCTCAGGGAATCCGTGGAGCCACTGGGATGATGGGCCCCAAGGGAGAGATGGTACGTGTGTATATGTGTGTGGTTTTCAAGCTGTTCCTTTGAATCTTCTGAATACATGCTTAGATCAATTGTCAGTTGTCAGTTTCAGCAAAGACAATAGTGAGTGTAATTGTGCTGACTGTAACTTATCTTGTATTATAGGGGGCTCGTGGTCCTGATGGAGAGCCAGGTCCTCAGGGAGTTGCTGGGGCAACTGTAAGTTATTTTAAAAACTAGATAATTTAAATTAAATTACATTTAGGAGTCTTTACGTGTGGTTTAATTTTACATTTAGGGTGACCAAGGGCAGAGAGGTGTAATGGGTGAGGCTGGCCCTAAAGGTGAAACTGTGAGTAAACATACCACACTTAATTAACTGTTAATTATATTTTATTAATATTATTATATGTTGTTTGTGCCTAATTCTGACTGTTTCTTAGGGTGTGCAAGGGCCAAGAGGAATCACAGGGGTTCCAGGTCCAAAAGGAGAGGGTGTAAGTGTTTGAAAGCAAAAGAGTTTTTCACAATGTATTGTACAGATGAGTTATGTGAGATTATCTTTCAGGGCCTTCCAGGTGTGGATGGCCGGGAAGGTATTCCTGGGATGCCAGGAACAAAGGTATACAGAAAATATTACATTTATGTAACTGTATTTCAAACATGGTATAGCAGTACATTAGAGTCAAGAGCTGAGCTTGAGACCATATTTCTTGTTTTTTTGTCTCTGCAGGGAGGCCCTGGAAAGCCTGGGGCTCCTGGAGAAGTGGGCACTCAAGGGTTTCCTGTAAGTATGACCTTTGACCCCAGACTGTCAAGTATGATTGGATACACCTGAGCTAACCTAGAGTGAAGTCAGACAGTTCATGCATACTGCTCTGTAGCTGTTATGTGTGCTAGGGATTAAATGGACTAATAATAATAATTATACATAAACCTAATACATTGCTCCATAATTATTCAGTCCACATTTAGCCCCCATGCTATGTAATTACTGACTTTCCTGAGCATAAATATGAAAATCATCCTTCTAACCCTATAATCTGTGACTGGTTTAATGACTGGAGAATTTGTTGCAAACACAAGCAAGCTAGACTGCAACGATATTAATAAAGATACAGTAGTAGATAAAGTAGTTTTATTGCATTGCAATTATTTTTGTGAAGGGCTAAAATAGTCTCCTGTCATTCTGCTGATCTTAAACTTACATTTACATAATTACAATTACATTTACAATTACAATTACATGTTAGCTGAGATTCTTTTTTCATTTACATCAGTAATAGTATGAACACAATTCATTTAAATGTTTTTGTTTCAGGGGTTACCTGGTGTACCAGGACCAAAAGGACAGGGGGGGACTAAGGTTAGTATGACCTACTGCTTGTGTATTACATTGTTATGATTTTCTTGTAATTATAAATGATGCATTTGTAATGTTTCTGCATTAGGGAGATGCAGGTGAACCTGGTCTATCTGGAACAATAGGATCTGCAGGAAAAACAGCAAGTGCCATTTCAACTGTACAATATACTGTAGTGACAGTTGTGACCTCTGTCATGTTACTACCATTTTCAATGTGTACAGGGAGAGCAAGGAGAGCAGGGTGAAGTGGGATCTGTAGGGCCTATAGGTGAACCTGTAAGTATCCTGTCTAGTCTTCAAATGTGTCATTTAAATAGGCTTTATTATAATGTCTGTAATAACATGTATATGTTTTGTTTGCATTACACAGGGAGACATTGGAGAACAAGGACCCACAGGTCCAGCTGGCAAGTTAGGTGCCAGGGTATGTAACTCTTATTAGTGTTTACATATTCACAAAAACAAAGTAATTTAATTTATCAACAATATACATGAGACCGTAATATAGACGTGAATATGCTGAGACACTTTGATATCTGTAATAAAGCTTAGTTATAAACTAAAGACATTATAATTCTCCAAAGATACAATGGAAGGATATAGGAATGAACTGAGGTTGAAGCTCATACTACTGTTAGAATCTTCCACCTGAATATTGCAGAAAGGAGGATAACCTTGCTGTCCAAAGCCTTGACTGTTGTTAGAGAGGAATTTCTTACAGAATAGCCCTGGTCCGGATCTCACACAAGGTCTATTTTCACAGTAAGGGGAGACTAAAGCAGGGAACTGAAAGGGCTCTCTGTTCTCCTGGCATTCCTCACATGGTCAGCCAGGGATCAAAGCTGTGTGCACCCAGCAGCACACAGTCAATGGAGCTAAGATGTTGTAAACAGTAGTATGAGCAGAAAAGTCATTATTCGATGGCATTCATTTAAAAATATGTTTTACTTTACATTGCTACACATTTTGTTTTTAAATAGGACAGTGCACATTGACCTTCAGTGTAAACATGCGTTAGCACAATAGCTACATTTCATCGGTTAAGGCAGCACTTAAAAACAGAAGACAATGCATATATACTAGGAGATGATTATGAGGTTGTTATGCCACCCTTGCTTATTTGTTTATTTGCTTTAGGGACCAAAAGGTGACCCTGGACTCCCTGGTCTCCCCGGCGCCCCTGGTCTGCCTGGTGTGAAAGGAGAGAGGGTAAGTCAACACACGGAGACTAAAGCCATTTAGACTGCTTGTAGAGGGTACTAGAAAAGCAAGAAGAGTAGGTAAGATTAATGGTCACAATGGGCTGATTAGTGCCCTCTAGTGTGCACCGATAAAACATGCTGTCAGGTACAAAGTGTGTTAACTGGTAATTGGTTGTGTCTGTTACAGGGAGAACGAGGTGAAGCTGGACCAAAAGGAGAGCAGGTGAGAAGACCTTATGATAAACAAAATGAATTACAGTCATGTAACAATTGTCTCATGAGATTCTAATTGTGTTTATTTGGTCTTTTTAGGGCTCTCAAGGTGATGAAGGAAATGCTGGAGATAAAGGGGATACTGTAAGTTAGGGCCCAGTTTGTTGAACCATTGAAGTCATTTTCCTACTTTGTCAATTTGTAATCCTGTATTATATGAATGATCTCATAGGGCGAACTAGGAGAAGCAGGGGCGAAAGGAGAGGTGAGTTCCTGCATCACAATATATTTTAGAACGACCTCTGACAAATATGCAGCACTTTATAATTTTCCCTAATGTGGAGCCATTTTTCTCTGTAGGTCGGTACCCCTGGCGAGCCCGGCAAACGAGGTCCAGAGGGAAGTCGGGGGCAGCCGGGCATCGAGGGACCAGCTGGTTCACCTGGACCGCGGGGCATGCAGGGAAACAGGGGTCTACCAGGGTCCAGAGGATCCCAGGGCCCAGCGGTATGTGCCATGAGAAATAACTATGAACCCACTGTGACTGTATTTGAAATATCTAGAATCAAATATTTATGTGCACCAAAACAAAAAACACATTATAACTTTTTCAATTTACTATGTCCCAGATTTATAACCTATTTTGTTTAGCAGTGTTAGATCATTAGAAGAAAGGCTCTGCAAGGATTTAATTTCAAATAATTTTTAACTGTATAAAATTAATATTTGGTAAAACCTCACGTAAATGACCAATTTTGTCTAAAGGCTTTATGTCTTTTTTATCTGCGCAATAAAAGTAGCACACTTTGGAGCAGCAGGAGATGAATCACTTCATGTCAGCCAGATGCTCCAGAAAGGTTTTTATATCAGAGTTTTAATGTTTTGGCACCCACCAAAAGCCTCAGTAAATCAGATGCTGTATCCCTGTTCACTGCAGGCAGCCCTGTATTTTGTCATCCCTGTAGACGAGGCAGGCGAGGAACAGTTTGAGAAGATTAAAAATGTTACATGTACTTCTCAAGTTATTTAATGGGGTGAGGTTCTTGGGAACTTTATGAACAAAAGAAAACATGTTTTACTTTGTGGTACTTTGTCTGAAGTTTATATGTAAATGTATTCAATACTGTCACGATATCCATTAAGTCATCCCTTTCTTTCTCCAGGGCAAGGAGCCAAGTGATCAGCACATCAAGCAAGTTTGTATGCGCGTCATGCAAGGTGTGAACACACAGGCCTTTGACCCCATTTATCTTTCCCTTGTGCCTCATTTCATCACTTTAATCATTCCCACAATACCTCATTACA
>JAVQKC010072639.1:0-34445 GCA_036025475.1 Philypnodon macrostomus | reverse complement strand
GCAATGAAACTTGGTACAGTGATTCTCCACAGTGTACCCAACATAAAATATTATTATGACCCCACCCTATAACAAACAGGAAGTCGGCCATTTTGAATTTAAATTGGGAGGTCAGGTATATTTGACAGCCTCTAACGTGCACATACTTTGCTCGATTAGCCTCAAACCTGAAACACCTAATTACCCCCGGCCCTGAACACATCTGACTAATATGATGGCAGTTACCTCTATAGCGCCCCCTATAGACTGAAAGAAGAATGTTGTTTTAGGGAATTTTACAAAATTTGGTAAAAACATTCTTCACAAACATCCAGACAAATCAAAAAAGTCAAATAGACCCTTCCCATGTTTGGCATGGTTTGGGGGCGGGGCCTCTTAATTGCTCTTTAACAATATTAAACCTTTAGAAATCACACAATGTCTGATTAAGGTGCTTTTTGGTGACAGTTGTAGCAGACGTATGAGGCAGACGTATGGGGCAGACGTATGGGGCAGACGTATGGGGCAGACGAATGGGGCTGTTTCGCCGATATACACCTTGCGGTTGGGGACGACAGCACAGGCCTACTTTTTTCCCTGCTTATTCCTGTTTGAGATGGATGTGCCTGGAGGCTACCCCCACGAGTACATCCAATAGCCAGTTAGCCACTCACTCTCACATTCATTCCTAAGGATTGTACCCCCAACTTTCCTGGGTGGCGGACTCATGTTTGTTCTCTTATTTTAATGTCTTATTTTAGTCATTTTCCTGAAATAGAAAAACATTTCCATTCTGCCCAGAGCTAATTCATTGCATTGTAATGACATACAAGTACGCAGTGTTTTCCTGGCATCTTATCATGGCTAACTCAATACTCAGTCCTTTCTAATTAAAGACAATTGTCCGCTGGATAATTGATCACATCACTGTCACATGTAAGCCTTCACAGTACTGCTTATTAAAGCTGCCTGTCTGAAAAGGCTCATGGGAAACCGCACATGCTAGTGTAGGAGAGATGTTTAAAGCTAGTAGAAGAAAATTAAATCTGTAAAAGCTGACAGAAAAGTGGCTTGGGAGTATCACGTTTTAGTTTGTCAGGCAAGCACTGTAAAAACTTTACGTTCAATGTGATGACAACATGAGTTATTGCAGGGTGAATAAAGCTTCCCTCACCTTACTCTTGTGAGAAAAAACTGCCCTGAAAGTGTACCGTCACAGTGTCTCTGTAAAGTATAAGTATCATTATGATCAAATGTCATCCATATTCCTTTTTCCAAACCTCCCCAAAAACTGAAACTGCAGTAGTACAAGCATTAACTTGGCTTCCCACTGCTATTAAAGAGGCATTAAGTAATCTATGTATTGACCTCTATCTGGAAACACAGTCAATTACAAGGCAACATATACAGCCAACGCGGTGTCCCACTTATAAACTACATGGTGATTCAATGCACTTTTTAGCATATTCATTTACTCAACCTTTGTTTGAACCTGAAATAGTTGAGCTGGAGGCTTCATTTACAATACAATCGAGTATAAAGGCAGCAGGACTCACTCCTGGGACGTTCTAATACATGAATAATGATGCTATAGTAGTAAAAAGGTAGGCCAGTGCAAGCCATAGGACAAATGAAATCAGATAAATTGAAAGTTAAAACAGTATTGGTGTGTGTGTGACTTGTGCTGTATGGCCTAGTCAATATTGTTAGTAGTTAGTGGACAATAACAACATACTCAACTCATGACACTTATGTGGTATTGTGCAGACCTACTCACAACCTTTCTCATAATTCATCTGTACAACAAACTGTACCCTCTTTGAAATGCCATATGACTAATTTTGGACCACAAAAAGCTGTGCTGCCGGTTTTTTCAGTCCCCAAACACAAGTGGCATAAAAATCTAAGTAAATTAGCTTCAGAGGATGACTGTGGTCGTACATCTTCCTCCTTCTGTACCACACCTGTTCAGTCCATAATAACCTGCTCTGTTTGCTCTGTATGTATGTGTGTGTGTGTGTGTGTGTGTGTGTGTGTGTGCAGGTGCATTGTGGGTAGTGAAATGGCAGTAAATGTAAAGAGAAAGTTCATTATTCATCTACTTTCCACTTTAATCAGCCAATTCAATAATTAGCCAAAACAATCTTCGGAAACAGCTGATCTAGTAAGATTTTTTACATAAAACCATCTTCTAGAGAATGGATTGAAAAAGAGAAAACGTCCAGTGAGTTCTGTGGGGAAAAATGCCTTGGTTTAAGACAATGGTAAAGTGACATTAACTCAAATTACCACTCGGATGAAGACCACACGATCAGCAGGAGTACTCTCCACCTCGCCTACCCTTCAACACATTTAGCCCTGATGATGCATTTGTTTTCCATAAGTCAATTTGTTAAAGTCAGCATTTAGCTCACGTCAGAAGAAGTCAGGGAGGAAAAGTCAATAAGTCAGAGGTCCTGGAGATGGTCAATAGTCACGGCTGCCACTACTGCTGTTTCCAGGCAAGTGATGGACTCGGCATCGGTCAATAATCACCATCAAAACACACACGACGGGGCAGTGAGGCAATGTGGAGGATATGTACACATGGTTTAAATACATCGATAAAGAAAGGAGATGGTGGAGATTATTTTCTGTAGCTTTGAAGATATGAGGTGATAAAGAAGTAAGACTGGCATGAGTGTAATGGCGTGCATATTGTGTACATTAACTGGAGTTGTCTTGGGGTGCTAATGTTGCTTTTGTGTTTTTAAGGTGGAACCCACAGTAATCATGCAAAAAAAAATTGCTTCGTTATTCTTCTTTTTTATCACCTTAACTGTCAGATTAGGGGTCACAGGACTAAAAGCCAATCCCAGTCACCACAAACCTTGCTATAAACTATGACTAACTAATTAACGATGACACCAGCTGGTGCAGTCATTGGCATTTGGATGGTTTATCAGTCAATCAATTAATTTTTTGACTAATTGTGTAAATACTAATACGAATATTTCTTGCTGTGAACCCTGACATGTTTCCCTTTACATAAGTTAACCTCATGTTTTTGGTTTGACCCATTTTAACACAAACATCCTTCACCAGAGCTGTATCCGTGACAACCCACAGCCGCCAATGTTTCTCATCTGATCTCCTGCCAGCTTCATCTAGTCAAAGACCCACCAATGTTGATGTGTAAATAATAGTTTTCTGACTTGCAGTAAATAGAGCCCCAATGGTACATTTGTCTCTTAACTTACGTCCCATTTGTGTTTACGATCACTACATCGGCATCGTTTTTGACCCGAGGCGAATGATTGGCGCTTTTCTTCTCGTAATGTTTTTGTTGAGAATCCGATCACTCTGTCAAGTCTGAAGTCTCTGGCACAGACCCATTTGGCATTTGACCAGAGCAAAGCATATTATTACAAAGTGGGTGTAACTTCCTTATGCCAATCACAGAGTGCTGCTTTGGCGTTTCTGGATTCCTGCGGTTGGCAGCTGTTAGCTATTTCTCTGACAATCTTTTTAAAGGGGCCTGATGGGGTTTTCCCATCATTAACAATTATATGTGAAAAATAAACCGCAGACTGTGGCTTTAAGAGAACAAATACGGACAAATAATATAGCTCAAACCGGAGAGCGTTGTCACGAGACGAAATAGATTTGAAGTGACTTGATTAATGTTTACTCCCTAAACGCTTTGGGGAAATACCTTGACATTTTTTGAGGGTCAGAAAATAAGACACATTTTGTATAATATACATATTTATAAAATATAATTTAAATTAAAAATGCTTACTTATCTATTTCCACTAGATTCAATTCAATTTCAATCAAGCAAGTGTATAATTACACATTTGACTTAGATTTGGTTTCGTTTAATCTCTCTAACTAAACCAGTATACAGTATCATCAAATACCTAATCTTCAGCTTCAAAACAACTACCTATTATGCACAAAGGTTCATGACCAAACCTAAATCCTCCAAAGTTGAAATTTGGTAGTCCCCACTTTCCCTAAAGACCAGTAGCTCATGCTTGAATAAGAAACTAGTCTGAGATCCACATCTGCGGATCGACTGGAGTGTTATTACTGCAGAGAAACCCACTGGGGCCATTTTGGATCATGGCCCTAAAATGATTTTAGCAACACCCCCTGACTGCCTTTGTTTGGAGAATAATTAGACTGGAGTTACTGTGGCAGCTGCTTGTATTAGTGCTTTACAATGTGTGTGTGTAAAGTCATAGTAAAGACCTGTATATGGGCAAACTAAATTCAAAATATTGGATGTTTTCAGATTACAGAAAATTATTGGACTAAACTTAAGTAAATATGATTTGCTATTGTTCTTTACCCAGACCCTGACACATGTTGAAGTTATCAGTTGTCTCTGTCACAATTTTGTATCATTAAACTGTTATAGACATAATTATAGACACTATTTTCAATATCCATAACCTCTACACTTGTATCCTGACCTACCACTTGAGAACCACTACTTTATGATTAATTTAACTTATTACCCCATACATTCATAAATGCTCTCTACCCCCTCACTGAAGTCATCCGTTTATTAAACAACCCTGCTGATCCATAATTATTTGCCATTGTTATTGGATAGTGCTAATTTTGCAATGAACGGTGACACTATATAGAGCATCTGTATGACCTAGTTTTGTGTTCTGACCCACAAGTTGAGAAACGCTGGTCTTTTGGGACTGGCTGCAGAGTTTTAAAGTGTATTGAACTCTGTATCCATGTGCACTCATTGGTTTCATTTGCTCCTCTCCCTCTTCCCTCTGAGCTGTGATAGTGCAGCAGTGACCTTGGTCTTTCTCCAATGATGTTCTATTGGTGCATAGAGCCCACTGTTGTAGTCCTGGCAGCCGACTCCCCAAACGCACAGGTGCTGCTCTGAAATGGCTTTCATTTTTGCTCAAAACCTAAAGTGTACTTCACCCAAAAATGCCTTTCCAAACTGGGTTCTTCCCCTGCTGGTTTAAAAAAGTGTCTTTACTCAACACAAAATAAATATAATTCTTGGATCCTGACCCTAGGCGGGATACACTGGACAGTTTTCAAAAATGAGATTGAGCTGTGATATGTGGCTTTTACAGTAAATGGTGAAAACATTCGTGGACTTGCTTTGGCTAATTTACAGAAAGTGTAAATTTACCCACACAGGCAAGAGACTTAGTTTCTGTGCCAGCCAGAGCAAATTAGTCCACTGGTGCTAAATTCAGTGTTTTAACAAGTTAGATCAGATTGGAGTGATTAATGAACAGCTTTCTGTCCAACAAAGAGAAATGCTGATGTTGTCAATGGAGTCAAATGTGTGTTTCAATACAGCTTCATGGGCATTTCTCAACATTAAATTGGATTCATGTTTGTCCCAAAGATAATATTAATATCCAAGCTAAATAATTTCCAAAGAGCAGTAACAGATCTGGCAATTCCTCACTTCTTCTTTTTGAGCCTTTGAGCACCTACAGAAGCCTTGCATGATCATACTGTATACATAATGTGTCAAGAAACACAAATGTGCTTATTTTCTAACCATGCTCAGTTTGTCCTCTGAGCAGCTGGAGTCTTTGAGACAATTATTTGAAATGGAGATTGTCCAATCTATAATGCAAGTTTGAGACAATGCACCAGGCATTTTTGAAAATCTATTGTGCCTAACCCACATCACACATCGAAGGTTGTACTGTACTGCATGTCCTGTTTCTTACTTGTCCTAATGTCCATGCCTGTATACTAGCCTGGACACTCTGGACTTGACCTCTAAGATACTTCTAATTCACACTATAATTTAAATACTGGTGGTTTATTTGTAAAAAGCCCTTTGTTTTGCTAAAATAACACCATTAACAGTGCTGCCTTTTCACTATGTCAAGAGCCCAGGCCTCAAATGGGCCGTAGAAGAGATCGAGTTTAGTTTTTTGGCAGGAGCAATGCGTTGTTGGCATAGGCAGCAGTATCTTAATAAGAATCACATTTTTCACTCAGCTTAGATTAAACTTGAGTGCATTGTCCCAAACTGGGACCGCGGACTTGTATTCACATTATAGAACGCTGTGGTGTTATGTCTGGCATTGACAAAGTATTGTGGAAACTGGAGCATCTTCGAGACCCTATAGTTTACACATTTGACCCAAAAAAAAACATATTAACCTTTTTTGTTTTCTTCTTTTTTATGCCATTTTGATTACTTCTAGATTAGATAGATGTTTTATTTAGAATACCTTATGTTGTAATGCCACATCAGTGCATGATACTTAAAGGCCTTCGTTCCCCTCACTGAAACCCAAGTGTTTTCAGCTACTGAGAAGGTGAGTCCCTCAGCATACATTATTCAAACATGAATGAAACATAACTTGGTAAAAAGTTCAGGAAAATCAGGAACATATCCCTCCTTGTACACCACCAAATGATTAGCAATGGAACCAGCCCAGCGAGCTAATAGCAACCAGACAGGAGTCAGATGACATTGTTTTTGCAGCCGTCCTGTCGTGAAAAGCAAGTTTAATTTTTTTCTTTCTTTTTTTTCTCTCAATTTGATTTATAGTCCCGTTTTTTGAATTTATACTCTGGCAAAGTAAGGAAAGTGAAAAGCGATCTTCTCACGGACCTCACAGCATCTGGAAGTTATGTCGCTATCGAAAAACTCTCCCATCTCCCCCTGCAACCGCTGCTTCTTAACCACCAAGTATTTACACCTGTAGGGGATATAGGCTTACTATGTTTGTTGGACGGGAGTCAAGTCTGAGAAGTGATGTGATGGGGGGAATAGACTAGTCTTTGTGGAGATTTTGGAGTACTAGGTCAATGGGCGTTTACTTGGGTTTTCCTCCCATTTAATACTTAGTTTATTCAGCCCTAACTGTCACATTCCTGGGGGAAACTGTACAAAAAGAGGTAATTTACAGTATGTTCAGTGGTTAAATGTTGGCCCAATCGCTATCATGTTGGAGAAAAAATGCAGTTTAAATACAAAAATAATGCAATAAAAATGATTTGCTTGGATGAAGGTTACTTATATTGGTTGAGTGGATAAAAACCTTAACTCTTTAAATTAATTCTATTTGATTTGTATAGCCCTATATCACAACAGCCTCAGATTGCTTCACAGAAAGAGATGTATATAAACAATAAAGATTAAACAGTTAAAAAGTGAATAGACACACATGTCCTTAGACACTCCATCGCGGTCAGGAAAAACAAAAAAAAAAACATTTATGAGAAAAAGAGAAACCTTGGGGTTAGAGGGATCCACTACCAGGCTATAGATGTCTCCAGGACTGATGGATGAGGTCCTTATGCTAAGAGAGCTCAATGTGTGTGTTTGGATGCAGCAGGTTTAAGGGGACATCAATAGAATGAGGAGATAGAGCAGATGGGGGCATCCAGAGGAATGAGGAGATGCAGCAGGTCAAGGGGGGGACACCGTTGAATGAGGAGATGCAGCAGGTCAAGGGGGGATCCAGATGAGTGAGGAGATGCAGCAGGTCAAGGGGGGATCCAGGTGAATGAGGAGATGCTGCAGGTCAAGGGGGGATCCAGATGAATGAGGAGATGCAGCAGGTCAAGGGGGATCCAGATAAATGAGGAGATGCAGCAGGTCAAGGGGGGATCCAGATGAATGAGGAGATGCAGCAAGTCAAGGGGGGATCCAGATGAATGAGGAGATGCAGCAGGTCAAGGGGGGACCCAGCTATCCACTTGGACATCTAACAACAAGCCAGGCATCTGAAACTGGGAGGTTCTATCTGTCTACTACTAACTGTCATTTGGTGCTATATGCTATTCTTGTACACAAAGTAGTAACTTCTAGGACTAAACAAGGTATCCAGTATGATTTACTTTTTACTATTTTAAAACTTTAATATAGTTATGTTCTTTCCTGCCTATGACCACACATGCAGCCTATGTACTCATTGCCTTTTGTTTTATTACCATTCGAATGTTATTTTGTCTATTGTGTCTCTCCATGTATCGCACATCCGCGTAAAGAAGTTTGATTGCTCAAGTGGCGTTTTTTTATTTATCGTTTTCTCAGCCGGGTCTGCTGGAGTGTGCTTTTGAATACCATATCTTCACATTATTATCTGCTTGAAGAGATGATGTGATACTGTTCTTTATGGTTTGGTAATAACTGCCTTATTTTTCATGGCGTTGTGGAGGGTAATTTATTGTTGCCGCGGCTCTTGTGGATTAATGATGCATGGGTCTCGGATATGGAAGGTTATCAGAGCTATAAATCCTGTTTTTTTCACAGTTTGTTTGTCACTGTTTCCTCCACAGACGGCACTGGTTAGGTTCACTTCACTGCTTCTGTCTGTAAACTGTCAGGGAAATAACATGACTTGTTTAGGAGATGATCACACAACTGCAATGTTGAAAAGTGCATAAGGTTTTGGATGAGAAGATTGGTTTGATAAAATAAGTAATTATTGGAGTTGATGCAATCAATCAATCATTAATCGTTTTTTGGGACCAATGTTATGTGCATTAAGGCTGCAGCATATTAGAAAAACAGCAATATGACTAATTCGATTTATTAAATTCATGCAATGTTTTTAGTGTGGGTAAGATAGTAATACAATATAGAATAACCTAGTGTTTATGGGTTGAGGTTAGAGTAAGTGGTTGGAATAATAATTACATGCAATTACTCAGAAATTAACAATAATAAACTATTACCTCTTTATTATCATATTAGGGGTGGCAGTGGTGCAGTGGGTAGGCGCTCGCCCGTCAACCAGAGGGTCGGTGGTTCGAGTCCCCGTCCAAGCAAACTGCTGTTGTGTCCTGGGCAAGACACTTAACCCACATTGCCAATGTGTGATTGGTGTTCGGTGGTGGTCGGAGGGGCCGTAGGCGCAAACTGGCAGCCACGCAGCCACGCTTCTGTCAGCCACGCTTCTGTCAGTGGCTACATAAGTAGCTTACCATCATCAGGTGTAACTGTGGAGTGAATGAATAATACAAAAATATGTAAAGCGCTTTTGGTGTCTTGAAAAGCACTATATAAATGGAAGTTATTATTATTAATATTAATATAATTATAATTATAATTATATTTTTTATTATTATAATTATTATAATTATTATAATTATTATAATTATTATTATTATTATTATTATTATTATTGTCGACCCTTTCCAGAAGAAAATAGTCCAGATCTGACTATTATATTGGACTAGATAATGATCACAGTGAACAGAACAGAAGTCCAGAGATACATGTCAGTATATCAGTGACTTTTTATCTTGAAAAGGACACTATAGTGATAACTTTGGAGTCAGAATAGAGGTGAAAATCATATTCATTTACACTATGTCAAGACGCAAATGTGCAAAGATAGTTAACTTAGAAGATTCTCTGCTCTTATTACATTCACAAACAGTTCAACCCATCCCCCATCCAAACTCTATCCAATCAAAAGTGCTGGATGAGTGGAGATTCTCATCAAAGATCATTCTGTATTGACTGACTATTTATGAATTTCAGGCACACATCACTTTGAGTCGTGCAGCACTTTGAAACTCTGAGAAGTTAAATAAATCAGATTTGATTTTATTGGCGGTTTTATTTGAAGACTCGACAACACCTGCAGTAGATTTTGGACAAATGGAGGAAACTTATGGGGTTAAGAAATGAAGCTAAAGTTTAACATTAGGGGCACTCATTAGACTCACTGGTCAAAAGTGGGTAAAACCAAAGACTACATTTAGAACTCAACTGGACCTGTCTTTTTTGATCAGAACATAATTGAATATACGGCTGTAGATTACTGCCACACAGTTCTATTTTTCAGTTCAAGGGTATGCATAATTAAGTGCTATAGTTGCATACAATGTCAGAGAGTCATGACATTTAGGACCAAGCATACTGACATCACGAGGAACAAAATGAAGTTGGTGAATGTGGTTTTGGAATTATTACAACATTTATCTTACAAAAAATATATTGCAATAATCATTCGAAATATACTGTGCAGCCCTAATTGGTACCCAGTCAACTCTTGTCCTTGTTCAGCCCTATAATGTATGGCCTTGTGATGTGAAACACATTCCCCCCGCCCACAGTTCACAGTAGCACTGACACATGTAGGTGTGACCAACCCATTCCATTCTGACCACATCAAAGACTCAATCATCGTAATGAATTCTCGTACCGCAGCTACATACAAAGAAGGATTACTCTGATTGTAGCTCTCTGTGTGGCCAGGCAGGTCCACAGGGTCACATGTGATAGAGGAGGATTTTAACAAAAGCCACAAAACAAATGTTGAGATCAGAACATATTGGTGGCTTCTGAATCAGTTCCAGACATGGTTTGAAAGACATCTCTGTTAGAGTCAGTGAACAAAGCTGAGGATTTTAAAATGCCAAAGGTGATACAGTATTATCAGGTCATGTTGCTGATTTCAGGATTTCTAAAGATGGAGGGAAAGTTTGGTTGGCTTTGCAATGTATCACACTTTTTTTCATAGTGTTGGTTTGGTCCTGGTTTACTCTTGGTTTCAGGCCTGATTTAGTCTTGGACTGGATTAGTCCTGGTTTAGTCTGGGTTTGATCCTGTTCTATCCTTTGTTTGTTTACCATTTTTTGGTCCTGGTTTAGCCCTGATTTAGTCTTAGAATAGTACTGATTTAATCCTTGTTTAGCCCTGATTTAGTCTTTGTTTAGTACTGGTTTAGTCTTGGTTTAGCCCTGATTTAGTCTTAGTTTAGTACTGGTTTAGTCTTAGATTAGTACTGGTTTAGTCCTGATTTAGTCTTAGTTTAGTACTGGTTTAGTTAGTTAATTTGGTTTTTAAAAGTTACTATATCTCAAATTGTCACGTGTCCTTACTACAATACTCTAGTTATTAGTACGTTTTTCTAATATTGTGCATTCCTTGCGTTTACTGATTTATGTTGTCTTTGCGAGCGGTGCCAGTGGGCTTTTCAGATGACTAGGTCCATATGCTGCACACCCCACACATGAGCTGCAAGCTGGATACCACTCTCAGCGGTCCCTTCTTCATGCTGCTTCTGTTTGTGAGGCTCTAAGGCTTATATGAGATGGGTGAAGGCAGAAAATAACAAATAAATGCAACTGTAGCACTCTCAAAATGTCATGTATAGCCCGTGTGAATGTACCGGGTAAATATTATAGAAGAACAAATGCGTGTAGCCTATAACACTAGCTCGGGTTACACTCTTGAGCGTTAGCTCACCTTAACTTACATAGAGCAGTTGTTTGTAGCATGATTTTTTTGATCATTTAGCTTTTCCTCAAAAGACTAATAGATCTTAATATGTACCTTTATTTTTACACAAATGTGACGTTTGTATATACAGAAAGGCTAGGGTTAGGTACAATGTACAATGTAGTTACATGTTATTACACTTTATTACATTGTACTTAATGAGGTAGATACAATGTAGTTTAGGTCTATGTAAAATAAAGTGTATAGACTATATATTTTTTCCACACACACCAAATGCTCCTAACATCTTGGAGTAAATGCTTTTTAAAAATGTTTAGACAGCCTCAACACCCCCCAAAAATAATAATAATAATAATAATTTCTTCCATATCTGGTTGCATTCATCACACTTCCTGCAACTTTATTTATAGCACACTTCAAACACAACAACAGTCGACCAAAGTGCTGCACACAATAAAAAACATCAAATCAACAGAAATGAAAGCAATTGCTGGGTTGCAGGTGACATCACAACATTCTATAGCCCTATTCATTTTAATGAGGGATGTCAACATTTGTGGATTTTTTGGAGGGATAATTCTTCTAAAAACCCATATAGTTAATACAGAATTCTGGTCCCTCTGCCCCCCATCTGAGGGTATGACATCATCACATTCTAGAACCTGCAACCCAGCAATACACACCATATAAAACTAGTAAAATCATAATAAATACAGCCAGAAAAATAATTTTAAAAAGCCAATGAGAACAGGTGAATTTTAAGGCTATAAAACATGGTACAGAGAAGGCCTGTCTAATGCGCAAAGGCAGCTCATTCCAGAGTTTTAAGGCTGCAACTGAAAAGACTTTCTGGCACATGGACGGCACACACTCAGAGCTGTGTTTTAAATGTACAGTAATCATGGGGAGATGCTGTGTTTCCAAGTCTGCTGCTTCTTCGAAATATTAAGCCTTTGAGGAGAGACTGTTCTGATTTATGTTCTTTCTTTGGCTGAGCTACAGACTCTGTTGAGGGACCCCCTAGAGGGACAGTCACTCCATTCAAACAGTATCTCAGCTATAGCCACAATCCTTCAATCAAAATATAGTTCAGAATGCCGGGCACACGGAGATGTTTTTGAACGAAATGATGAACAACACATAATAATGATTTAATTCAAGGAGCATTATCTAATCATTAGCAACAATATTTCAAAAAACAATATATTGAGTTAAAAAAACACAAACACAGATTTCTAGTTTAGTTCTGGTTTATTGTTAGATTAGGCCACAGGTTTAGTTCTGGTTAAGTTTAAATTAACATTCCATGGTCACATATAAGCAGCTAATACATATGATACAATTTGCCATACAGTATACTGGCCATTGTCCAGGGTGTACTCCGCCTTAGGCCCATAGTTGTGGGGATTGGCTCCAGTCCCTTAACAGGAATAAACTATTATTTATCTCATTTACAATGTTGGCCTGAAGAAAGAAGAAATCAAATAAATTCATATTGGTTAAATCCTTCAGTAACCAAAAATACTAAATTCAATCAGGATCTCTTTACCTGTCTGCCCTTCTCAACCAATCTCTGCACACCAATCTCAACCAACCACCTCTCAAGCCTCATATATTGAATGCCCATCTCTCTCCTCCCTCCTTCACCCCATCTCCACCTCAGTCACAGCATCACTCGCATTAGCCACCACCATCACCACCGCCACCACCACCGGTGTCTAGGCCCCGAGGGAGAACATTTCCTCTAATATATATCATATCCTCTCATCTTCGCATCTCCAGGTCTATGCGCCAAAGCTTCTCTCAATAAATTCAATCTTGCACCGTATTCTCTGGTCTGTGTCTGTTTAAGTCTCTCCTGGTTCAAATAGTATTTCAGACACGCACAGATGTTTCCAAAGGCAGTGTTCAGGTGTTTTGCTCTTGTTTCTCTGCATGGAACAAACAACGTGATGTACGAGACGGGAAGAAGCATTTAACATTTTATACCAGGCCGGAGAGTGCTTCACTAGGATTTTAATAAATGTTTAATAGCAACACAGGAGCCAGCGTCAGGTCCTCCGAGCAGCTGTGTTTGGAGAGCCTTACATACTATTAGTTGCTCTAGCGCGAGAATAGCTCATAAAATAAACTAACCTGGTGGGACTAGAGGTGTAATCAGTATTTCATGAGATCATCAACAAAATATTAAAATGAATGGCTGCACTACACACTTGAGCAAGATTGGATGTATCAAAATCCCTGAGTAGATTCCGCTGTGCCCATGGGGTTATTTTGTTCTCTGCATTTGACCCAATGCCACTGGGACAACCTGGCAGGAGCAAAGTGAGCGCGGTGGATTCCTGGAGAAAACCCACCCAGACACAGGGAGAACACACACAATTCAACCCAGAAAGGATATACTACACAAAATCTGGCTTTTCTAAAATACAAATGAACTTTGCAACTTTGAGATAAAGTCAAATAAATACATAAAAACCCAAAACTGGTATTAAAACTGTGTCTTGTTCCTCCTCTTTCTATGGGCACACTGGATGCTATGAAGGGTTATATTCAAAGCGTGTGCATTGGACCTCAGTTATACAGTATTGTCTGTATTACTCTGTATTGTATTCATAGCTAAAAACTCCTTTCTCTAACCCCTGGGCGGCTCTTTAAGGCTGACTCATGCTAATGTCACAGATCACTAACTGGAACCGTTCAGAGTCCCGCTCACAGCTCTGTTGGCAGTTCACGAGTGACTCAGGCCAAAGTGGACAGAAGACAATTAGTAATGGCTGCAAAGGGCTTATGCATAACTTTTATAACTGTGATAGAGCCGGAAGTAATCATTATGAACAAAACTCCTGAACGACACCATGACATTTTTGTACATACATGCATAAAAAAGGGTTTGAAATTGCCATGTTATCGAAACACTGATTTGTGATTTAGCACATGTTGCAGTTCTGTGGTCAAAGAATGGTTTGAGACAGTGAGGTGACATTAGCTCATCTTTGTGCCAGCCCCAAGCCCAGATAGATACATTGAAAAAAGTGTAACATTCACACATTTTTCTCTGTCTCAGGTTACTTATGCAAGTCAGTCCAACTAGAAATATGTGCATTTATCTCCCATGGACGAAATCTCAAGAAATGTCAAATACTACAACGTGTGGATTAAAGCTGATAGTTGTATATTTTTTATTGCAATAAGCAAATGGAAAAAAATACAGCATCTCAAAATGGTTGAAGATCATTTCGATGGACAGATCTACTTTTGTAAATTGAGAATCTCCGTGTGAATGATTACTGCACAATTTAGTAGAAGTACTGGTTACTTTTGTGTACTTTTTCAATGTACTGCTGATAGCGTGTCCTGTACAGTTTTGTCAGAAGGCCGTGCAGTTTTATTTGCTGAGAAAAGATGGAATTCAGCTGAAGTGTGTAAAGGCAAATTGTTTTAACAAATCACTAGTGTATGAAATAACTCAAATGCTATCTGATCTGCGAACGTTTCTTCAAATGAAAGCAAATGAGTTTTAAAACGGCCCAGCAGAGGCCACTGGAAACAATTTCTTTCAAAACTTGAGCATCTGAAAATAACCTTTTGTTGGTCCAAGATGAAAAGTACAGAAACTGGGCTGTTTTTGATTATTTGCTTGACGGCCATTTTAACAGTTATGAATTCACAAAGCTCCAAAATGGGTTGGTTCGTGCTGTGTTATTTCCTACTTCCTGCACTTTCAATCAAACCCACTGTGCCAGTGTGTGGATCCTACAGTGGGTTACTTTGAAATCAGAGATGTCAGTGGTGTGTTTAGAATGGCTCAAAGTTTTATAAACCATCCCCACTGTGTTTAGTGCTGATTTAAAGGGGCCTAAATTATGCTAACCCATATTTATGGGGTTTCTACTGTGTTAAAATTATGTTTTCTAGCCGAAGATTTTGTTTGTTTTATTCATGTTTAAACAATCTTGTATGCTGAGGTGCTGGACATCTCAAGAGCTGAAAACACTTTGAGGTAATTTATGTAGTCTGCTTTGAGTGGCTCAGAGGGCAAAACCCCTAACCCTAAGGAAACTATTATATTTCTCATAAAATGGTAAATGCTATGTGTCCAAAATGAATTTAGTCATCTTACAAAGGGGAGAAACTGACTCTTTTTAAATTATATGATGTAATATGAGTAAATGAATGAACTCCCATGCTAATGCGCAGTAATTAACATGTCAAGATAATAAGCTTATGAGAGATTTTGTGCTGCATAAAAACCCAGATGAAAAGTGTCCAATGTTAAGCGTCAGTGCTCTGTGGTACAATAGAGATGTATGTGTCTGTGCATGTGTGTGTGTGTTACCACCTTCAATAAACTGATGAGAGCACTCATAACACCTTCAAAGACACACTGGTCACTCAATAACGTGAAGCACTTTGAGCCTTGCCTTTATCAAAACAGTCCTTTTTCTCTGCACCGTCTGAAACCATCGCCCCTGACCCTGTATTTGTATTCAAACAACTCAACTGTGCTCTGATGAGGCAGGTGGAGTCGTTCTGCGTTCAACACTGTCCAACCTCCTCTGATCACACACAGTTCACATTCTGCTGGGCTTTTAACACTGTTACACTGTAAAACCTGTGAAGACGCGTATCAATATTTTGCATGGATTAGCTAATGATATGAACTTGAATGGAGCAGTAAACTTAAGTGATTCGGGGCTGTCAGCTATTCTCAATTTTATGTTTTAACAACTTTTTACCTCAGTCAGTGCAAGGCATAGATGTGTTGTGGGATGAATGAAGGGAAAAAACACCCTATCAAAGGACCCATCAACCCACTACTGGGTCAAATCTCGTAAGAAACACAAATTGCTTTTCAACAGGCTTCAACAGACCTCGACTATATTGAAAGATGCAAAACTGACACACATATATATTAATTTTTTGTGGCTCTATTTTCCCCCAAAATATAGGGGAAGCGCAGAAATAAAATCACCATAAAAACTGCAAATAAGGAGCTATTTTGCATTGTCTGCCTTTAACTTGCCAGCTATTACAGTGCACACGAGCCGAGATGGAATCATTTAGACAGTGAGGTGTAGGCGGATGTCCTATTGTCCGTATGCATGGCTCTCTGTGTGGGTTGCCCGCTGGGCCCGGATCTCTCGTGGATAAGGCACTGGATAAGGCCCCAGCACAGACAAATGCAGACCAGTGGGCGCCGTGCTGATTATTGCCCACAGACACTATAAACACAAGACGAAGACGGCAAAAGATGATATAACAATGCTATATAACTGAATAACTGAAATACTGCACATGTAGGCCCCGAGTCCACTGCCTTGACTTTTGTGACTCAGAGGATGTGAATGAAGAATTAAATCATGTTGCGTTGGAGATGTGTTTCAAAATGCACTCATTCTTAACCTTCAGTTTGTCCCAGAAATAATTCCGTTTATAAGATCATGTACAATAGAAAAAGGTCAATATGTTTAAATGGAGATATTAAGAATCATTGACATTTTAAAATGGCTATGTTTGCATAAACAACAGAAAACCTAAAAATGACGCAGGTAGAATGAAAATATGTTAAGTAAATAAACTCTATTTCTATAACAGGATGTGTTCAAGGATATGTTTTTACCGTAAGTTTGAACACTGTAAGCCTTAGTTCAAATACGTTATTAAGTACTCTCTTTTATGTTTAACAATGTGACATAATTATTTACATTGGTTTTTTTTGTTTATTTAAAGTCTTTTGGAATTTACTGTACGCTAAAAAAAAATATGTATGTATCTTTATTTTACTGATATAAAATGGTCAAATAAAAGGAATACTATGAGGCATAAACTGGTATAAACTCACAGACCTGATTCATACCAGGATATGTACTGATAAATCTGAGGTGAATGAATATTAGAATGGAACATACAGTGTACAGTAGTGTTTATACTGGGACCTATTATTCCTAATCCTTTGCATTAGCAGAGGACCACCTTTGTAAGCTGATGGATGCCGTCTTACCTGGCAATGCATCAGTGAGACATTTTCCAATCTTATTTATTTTTCCTTGGATGACACTTCTTCTACACTATTATGCATTATTATGTCCGGTCATATTTCACAGCGCCCCTAACTCCGTTGACTCTACCTCATTAAGTACAATGTAATACACCGTGTAACAAACTGTAATAACATGTAACTACATTGTACATAGAGAGTGGTTAAGGTTAGGGTTAGGTACAATGTAGTTACATGTTATTACAGTTTGTTACACAGTCTATTACATTGTACTTAATGAGGTGGATACAATGGAGTTAGTTATGTGTAATAAAGTAATAATTCGTAGACAAGCTGATTCACATTACAGTTATGAGGTCTACCTTTTACTAGCCCAGATGTTGAATGCTGACTCACTACAGACACCGTATATCTGCTGAATGCATTCTTAAACTATAAGTGCTAATGTGAGGGCGTCAGCAGTACTTTTATGCCTATTCAGTCTCAGCTTGTTTTGGGCGCATTTGTCTCTATATTATCTCCGTAATTACACCCGCAACAGAACATTTATTCAGGTGTACTGTATTTCTAACTGTACTGTGTGTTGGAGATGCTTTTCCAGACATTTCTGATGATGAAAGATGGCATCAGTTCGGCGAAATGAATAATTAAGTGGTTATTTTTACCCCTGTCGGCCATGAAACGGCTGCCAGTACGGGTGCAGACAGGTGAGAGGATTGCTGACTGTTCTAAAGGATTGCGTTGAGACAGAGGAGCGCATCGTTTCACAGGCAACCAAGCTTGTTAATGAAAAAACTGTCCTAGTCAGGCATTACTCTGAATTCTGAGCACTTGCCAAATTTGAATTATTCAAAAAAGAGCTATTGTTAAGTTCATCCTACATACCTGAGCTGCTGCTTGTTCCTGTTTACAATATCATTCAGATGCAGCATAGCCATCCAAGGATATGTTCTCCATTGTTAGCAGACATGGATAATACTCAGTTACATTTACTCAGTCACATTTACTCAGTCACATTTACTTGGTTAAACTTTTAAATAAATCGTACTCCATAGAATACTTTTAATTGAGTAATAATATTTTGAAGTAACTGTAATCTAGAAAGAGTAAGAGTACTTTTACCACCTCTGTGTGTCATGTAAGAACAGCTTTATGTGAAAAATGTGATGATGTGAAATTCTGTTCCTTGTGCCTTAATTTTTGAAAATATTATTCATGTTTTTAGTTTATCTTTTGAAAATTTCAAAATCTGTTTATTATCTTTTTATTTTTTAATGTGATATTACGCTCAAACAGTTACTCAGGACTTGAGTAGTTTTTTCACCAGTACTTTTCAACTCTTACTGCAGTAATTATTTGAATGAGAACTTTTTACTTTTACTTGAGTAATATTATTGGCAACTCTACCTACCTCTGCCAGGGACACAACAACAGTATACACACTAAAATAGATTATAATAAAGATCAATTACATTACAAACATTTTTACATTGGATTCCTGAGTAATTATTTGGCTACTTTTTATTATTATTACTATTATTACTAATATTTGTGCCAATAGTAAATTTTGTACAATATTTGAGATACACCACAACTAAAAATAAATCAGATTACATTCTCAGCATTTTGGTTTGGCACTTTTTTTGGTTTGTTGTTATTTTACTGAGTACAACTTTTTGACTGCTCTGCGCACCTCTGCCCGCTTGGTTAGCACACCACATAACTACACATTTGTGAAAGAAAAACAACATTACAAACAGTCATTTTTGGGAGACTTTAGCTTGTGTTTTTTTTTTACTCTGTGCCAATTAGGTGTCAGGTGTCAGGTGAAGGGAAGCCAGCTGTTGGCAGTATTGTCCAGATAGTCAGAAATCAGGGCTACGCTTTCCTGTTGAGAAAACATGGTGGCCGCTGTTTACTCACTCAAGACAGGAAGTGTGGATCGACTTGGCACAGGTCCCGAAGGATTGAGATGTTTTTGTAATGTGTTGGGGAAATCACCATTAGGCCAGTTTCCACCTCATTGGACTGCTGAGATGTTTTTCATGTTTCTGAACAAATACAAAAAGACCCCAATCTCTGGTCTTGTCTTGAAGCAGCTGTTAACGATTCGCATATAGTTTACAATCTGCATTATTATAGCGGCAAATGAGGGCCATCTGTTTCTAAATGAAACTAACAAATTCAATGTTCAGAATGCTGAAAATACCATAGAACTACTGTACATAGTGCTATGTCATGCATTGCTAAACATCCGGTCTCTTGCACTAACTTTAAAACTCTTTTTATAGGCCCTTCATGTAATTTTTGTCCACTAGTTGGCGATAATAACGATCCAACAAACAATACAACAGTATATGTTTGAAGATTTCTGGCCTGAAAACATGTATGTTTTTTTCTGGTGCAAATTGATCTCCAATAGTGTAAATGAAAATAAGGCTTGATGATACCAATGATTCCACAAAACTACACGTAGAATCAAAATTTCAATGTCATTTTTAGTGTTAAATAAAATGTATGGACAATGAGCACCAGACCTTAAGAGAATGGCACTTGCAATCGTAAAGATAATATGCCTAGACCTGAATTCTGACCAGACCCCTTAATTAAGTTTTTAGTTAGAAAAACTATTACTTTCTTGGCTCATATCCAACATTTGCTACGAAGTTCACATTGGTGATGTATGTGCCTGCCTGCTTCTGCTCTTTATACACACAGCTCACATTGTTTAATTTAACTTCAATACACCCTTTTCCATTCTGTCGGGTGTCCTTCAAAGTCAGGATCTAAAGCTTTACACACTGTGAGATTGATCCATGTCTGCATCAATCCCATTTAGTGATGTCAATGTAAAACATCTCCACATCGATCTTTAGCTCATCTTGGTTTAATAGCACTGAAAGATGGGAAACTACGGACCACTGTTTAAACTACAGTCTTCAAAAACTTCACAGAAATCCACAAGGAGAAATTAGATAATAATAATAATAATAATAATAATAAAAACATATAATACTAATACTACTAATAATAATAAAAACATATAATACTACTACTAATAATAATACTAATAATGATAAATATAATAATAATAAATAGATCAGGACTAAATCAGAATCAAACCTAAAGTTTTAATCAGGTCAAAACAATGTTTAAACCAGGACTAAACTGGCTCTAAACAAGGTATAAATTGGTTCAAAACAGGGACTAAACCAGGTCTAGACTGGGTTCAAACTTAGTCTAAACCAGGACTCAATCAGGATTAACTGATGGCTGTGACAGTTTGTGGACCTCATGTATTTAAACACGTGGCCTGGTAGGAATGCACTTGTTTACCATAAAGACAAGCATTCATCTCAGGCACAAACCTTCCCTTTTGCTCATGCATTCACCCCCTCGTTGCCTTCCTCAAATTCATATTTTCACAAACTCTCTGGGGAAATCCTTTCTGATGTCTTAGTTCAGTCTAGACTCTGGCTCTGCTGACCTTAGCCCATACGGCTTTACCACGGACGCCATTTGAGAGGCATGTCTCATCAGTGAGTGCCGTTACTAATGAGATGCAGAGCGGCTCGCTGACTGGGGGTGGCTGGGGAATTTCAGATATGTCCATCAGGGATAAGGAAATACTCCCCGGCTTCAAACACAGACATGATCCTAAATCAAGCCAGGATTATGTAATGTATGTCTATTAGGGGGCTTTTAGAATGTCTGTTATGACATACAGTGGAAGTGGTACTCAAAACGGGCTTGGGAGTATACAGCAATACCCTTACTTTGGAAATAGTATATCTTGAAATAGTTCAAATAATAGTGTCAAATTTAACTAGTAATCCGACTTGAGTTATCATGTTTGTTTATAGGGGGCTTTTACAATGTCTGTTATGACATACAGTGGAAGTGGTCTTGGGAGTGGTTCAAAAGAAATTTGTAACTTTTGATGAAGCCTGAAAAGATGAACTAACAGAATTGAGGTATGTTTAGTTTAAGATGACGATTATGTATATACTGTATGTATGTATGTATGTATGTATGTATGTATGTATGAACTGTATGTATGTATGTATGATGCTTGTCTATAGCAGGAGGGGGGCGGTTTGATCCCCACTCCAGCTTCCATATCGCTGTTGGGGTTTTAGGCAAGAAACATGATTGTGTTGAGGTGCTCTGACAAACTGTAGACGCCTGCCCCTCTGCAGCTGTGATGATGAAGGTAGTTTACCACCAACAGTGTGTGGCTGAGGAGGGAATGAACATTGGAATGCAGTGAGGTTATAGATTTAGTCCATGATTACCCCTAGATTTCTAACCTGATTTTGTTTTACATTTTCTCGTTTCTGAGGGCCAAAGATGATTACTTGAGTCTTGTCTGTTTTTCTGGAGAAAGTTGTTTTGCATCCATACATCAACCACAAAGAGAATCCACTGGCCCATATTCCTCTGATGTTAGTGAGATGTCACCTGTGAAAGCTGTGGTAGGATACATTATTGCTGCGTATTAACTGGCCAAAGAGGCAGTTTGTAAAGGCTGAACAAAAGAGGCTCCATAATCTACCCTTGAGGGACCCCACAGGACAAGGGCAATTCATCTGAGACCCAGTTACCGATTTCAATAAAGTATTTCCTGTCCTCAAGATAGGATGCATTAATATTATTCTGGTAGGTTCTCTTCAAACTAGTCTTTACGTAGGCACCCATCTGATTGCTGTGATGCAACATGCTTTTTCTAACAATTATAACAGCTATGGACCTGGGTTTTTGTAGATTATGAATACATTCATGTGTCCATTTCAATAACTCACTTACGTGTCTCTTATTATACTTTCAATTCAAAAAACAAGCCTGAAGTTGGTAGTTTATTTATCACCCTCACAGAGCAGAGCAGAATTCTCCCATTTGGTCGTCACCAGTTTGATGGAACATTCACAAATCCACAAACGAGTCAGACTTTCCAAGAAAGCCACTGAAGTTTAATTAAGATGGACCAGTTTCATTTCACCTGGTTAGTGACCGCCTCAGAGTCATCTCGTCTTGTGGTCGTGACTTCAACAGCACAAGTTAACTTCCTGAATGTCTCTATAAGCCCTAATAATCAGATAACATACAGCGGCCTGTGAAGATATGGGGTTAGTTAACCAATGCACATAGGTAAGGCCCTTTCTCATGTTCGCTCATAAAATTGTTGTTTCACTGAAAATGAATTGCACTTTAAATAACATAACTAGAAAATTTAATTACTCAATTATGATTTTGTAAAATGGGGCTGTTTTGAAAGACACAGATGTAAGAAGAGGCTTAATCAAGTTAATCATGTAATGTTCTTGCAACATAAGGAAATTGAATTAGATAATACTGATAAAGATGGGTCATTAGTAATAATTATTCTGATATGTTGTCTGCTGCTTGGAAAGACAGCTCAATATTACAATATAGTCTCATTTACGCTGTCTGTTCATCAGGTCTAGTGATTGATAATTTGAGTCTTGCGTCATCGGACAGAAGCTACACCTCATTATTTTTGGTGCTTTGAGGCTAAAGACTACCGTAGAACAGACACATACAAACATGACATTTGCACCAGAACAATAAAACTACACACATAAATTTGTAATGTTAAATAAATTATGTCTGGCAGCCATGTGGGATTGAATAGTTTTGTGGAATGCCTTGAGAGGCCCGTGAACAGTTTGTGTGCTGCTGGGTGGAATGGGTCTTTGATTATGGAGGTTTTAGTTAATTTACAATATTAACAATGGAAGATGGAGATCTATATTGTAAATCATGTGGATTTTGACAAGGGGTATACTGGTTTTCTATCAGCTTCTCTATTAGAGCTCATATTGAATGCTAATTGTTGGGCGTGTGGCTTGTCGAATGCCTAAAGTGGCAATGATCAAATCCAAACTCCCGTGACTGGTAGAAATATAATTGAATAACTTGATGGCCTGTTACACACATATTTGTTGACGTGAATACATCAACCAGGACTAAACCAAGTGTAAACGGGGTCCAAACCAGGACTTCATCCAGCCTAAATAAAGACTAACCCAGAATAAAACCAGGTCTAAACTAGTTAGCCCATTATTTAAAACACTCACAGTCCAACTTTGCCAAGTCAATTCTGAGTGTTCAGCCAAAGTCATCCAGGACTTCCTCAGACATTGTTTCTTCTGTTACCAAACACTTCTGTCTGTTTTTTGACCCTTAAAGGTGAATTCTGACCTTTTGTAACTTGGACCTGCCTCAGGTTTTTGCCACCTTAAAGTTTTGGTAGCAAAGGCATTGACAAAGTGTGAGTTTCAACAGAAAGACTTTAGAAAACTTTAGATGAACACATGAAATATACCGGCCCCAATTAGTTTAACTGATGATAGTTCAGTGGCAAATGCATTCCACTGACCAGGAGAAGGTTTGTCCAGTCTAATATCAAAGTTTATGTTTCAAAAATGATATATTTTTTAGCTGACCCTGTTTACAGATGTGGTGTCAGACTTTGTGGGCACTTTGACCAATAGTAGTGGAGTTTTACTTTAGTCCCTCCCCCTGGCCTCTACAGCAACATCAGATCAGAGTTTATGGGTTACCACTTTGACCAATAGTAGTGGAGTTTTACTTTAGTCCCTCCCCTGGCCTCTACAGCAACATCAGATCAGAGTTTATGGGTTACCACTTTGACCAATAGTAGTGGAGTTTTACTTTAGTCCCTCCCCCTGGCATCTACAGACTACAGACAACCTACTTAAATGCATTTTTAATTTTCCTTATATTTTCTTATCTTTAAGGTAAAGTCCAATAAGAAACTGTGTAAATTGATCTCATAATGTCTCAAATTTCAACATTTTACATTTTTACATTTTACATTTAATAAACCCATTTTACCACACTGCAAAATGTGATAACTTAACTAATAAAAATCAACATATTCATCAGTTTCTTCATCAGGCTCACCTCACCTCAAAAAGACTGCTGGTTTGGTTTCCAGACTGCATGGATGAGGCTTTTCTGTTTTGAGTTTGCATGTTCTCTCCATGTTTGGGTAGGTTTTCTCCAAGTAGTCCAATTTCCCCCATCATCCTGACCAAGATTCTGGCTCAAGATCTGGAGAAGGGCCCCAAATTTATATAGAGTTAACCTTATTTTACCTTTATGTATATGTAACTGTAGCTTACTAGGACAACATATGCTTGGTCTATTGTCTACTCTTCAAACTGTGATTCATGACCTCGTGAAAGTCATTGTTGGATGTTTTGATGCTTCCTGTAACTTTATGATGTAAAAGTCAAACAATAGACCATTAAGGAAGGAGGAATGAGGTGCAAAATAAATAACTACTCACAGTGGAGAAATCAGAGCATTAAGAATTAGGCTAACGGGCCTTGGTTTAGCTCAGTCAGTAGTGCCTACGGCCCATGTTCAGAGCCTACAGTTTGAGTCCGGCTCACGACATGTTTGCCGAATGACGGTTCCCAGGCTTCTCCCCGATTTCCTGTTGAAATACTATCCTCAAATAAAGCCAAAAAATTCCAAACATGCTTAATTGAAAATACAAATTTTCTTTTAAAAATGCCAGTCAGTTTTGATAGACCAAGCATATTCAGTTATCCAATAATGAGAAGCATGGGGACCTTTCATTTCTGAATAGAGTAATTATAACTGCCTTGTACAGTGGCATTGTAGGCATTCTTATCTCTTAATTATGTGCCTATGTAAGATTAAATATTTGAAAAAATGAAAGAAATGAAAAAACGCACTAACAAGAATACCATTAATAAAACAGACAGGCTCCTGGACCACGGTCCCATGGCTTCAGTAAGCCGCAAAATGTCAGACTTTGGCAGACGTTTGAAGCTTGTTCTGGTGAGAAATGTTACTAGCAATTGTTGAGACTTTTGAGTGTTTTGTAGCAACCGTAAAAAGACAAACCAGTAAACCATGTAAGGAGATGTGCGAGATCTACTTGATTAAGTTCTTAATTAATTGTATTTCTAAGAGTAGATTTAATGGAGTTTACTCCAGTGAGTAAAATCAAAGAGCATTTACCCCCCGTTGTATGTTATGTTATGTTATATTATGTTATGTAGATACTTAATGTTCTGAAAATCAAAAAGATTTGGGCAAATTAGTTTCTTGTGAATTTATATATTTTTTTATGTGAAGTTTTTCTTTTAAAGACAAAAATATACTTACATTTTTTTTGTCTCATTACAACAAAATACAAAAATAGATCTGACATTACATTTAAACAGTAACTCAGTATTTTAGTAGTTTATTTACCCATGTACTTATTTGGATGAGTACTTTTACTTGAGTAACATTATTTTGAAGTAACAGTACTCTTACTTTTATATATATATATTCGGCCATTTTTCAGCTTTATTTAATAGAATAATAGTGGGGAGTAACATTTGGCAAACTGTCGTGAGCCAGATTCCACACTGTAGGCCCTGAATATAATAGTTACTTGAGTCAAATTTTGGGCTAGCCACCTCTGCATAGTAAATGTGAATGCAGTAGTCTGTTAATGAAAAGACCATTTTGGCATATCAGATTTATTTTTCATCTTCACAAAACAATAGAGACATTCAACATAAACTCATTTACATATATTACTTCTATGTACAAGTCTTTTATGTACAACAAATATAATACAAACAGACTTTCTGGCTGCTAATGGCGCTAATGGAGGATTTGTTTTGTAACTCTACTGAAATGACAGCAAAGGGGAGTAGTGCATTGAAAAGCTAAGAAAATAACCCATTACTCAATACTATGTGTATCAAGGGTCATAATTTTTCAAAAACACAAACCCAGAAAATTTATATTGGCTTTCTCCACTACGCTCCCACTGTTAGCCAGCCTGGGAACAAAACAAAACATAGGGACTGTCTGCTAATGGCTGTAGCTAATGTCAAAGAAATCACCATTCATTATAATGGCTAATCATGGATCGAGTCATATTGTCATTAATAACACTTGGACATGTGAATCGTAAACATTTAGGGTCCCATTAAAAAATGTCTGTAAAGTTTACTCAGAAGAGAAATGATCTATGACTAATTCATGAAGCATTCTCAATTAGCCAGATCATTTTTATTTTTGAATCTATTCAACTGACATTTTATAGTTGTTTTTGTAATTTTTGCCATAAAAGATTTGCCGTGTGTGTTTCATTAGTAGATGATGCTTGACTCCCCCTGCTGGTACAAAGTGATAAAACACCCCACCTCGACAAACTTCCGTACAGTCTCTTTGTATAGATCGTTAACATTTGTATAGACTTTTCTGAAAAAAAAATTGTAAACCAGTGTATTAATATGACATGTTGATGCTTGACTCCCCCTGCTGGTGCAAAGTGATATAACATGCCCTCTCCAACAACCTTTGCAAACAACCAAATAGAAATAGAAAATTATTGAAATTGTGTTTAAGCTTTCTTTTCATATTCTCAGGTTGTAAACCGGTTACCACACATGAGCTGATGCTTGACTCCCCCTGCTGGTACAAAATGATATAACAAGCTAAAAAAATATCCACAAGCTTCAGATTCCTACTTCTATAAATTTGTAAACCATGCTATTATTTGGATGATTGAAAACATCACAAAAATTCCATAATACGGTTGGCACACCTTCAATCCTGTCACTGCGGGCCCCATTGTGGCTTGTGAGGTCTATTGCAGATTTTTTTCAGACATTACATACGGCCCCTTTAATGTTGGAGCAATTGTTTTCATCTGGCGGTGCAAATGAAGCTCAAACAGCCACCCCCCGTGGTCCAGGATGTCAGGAATATTTAGGAAGTGTATGGTGAAGTTCTATGGGAGGAATGCATGAGCCGCTATGGGACAAGGATTTGGGGATAAATAGAGCCATACAAATGTGGTCACTTTATCAAAACATAAACATGTGAATGGTGTTCAGGGGCTATTTTAATTTTGAAAATGAAACTCCTTGAACAAACACAATTATTATACGATTGTTTACAAAGGCCCAGGTTTAATAATGTCCAAACCTCAAAATGAAAAATGAAATATGCACGCCGTTTTGTTAGGTAGACCTTGCATCTCAAGGAAAGTGTGGTGTTCTGCATCTGTAGCCCATTAGCTAGGTTTGATGTTCTGTGTGTTTAGAAAGGCTGTACAATCTCAAATCAGTCTCTGACCTCTGATATTTTCCCCCACGGATCTGCCACTCTTTGGATATTTTCCTTTTTAGAGACCATTCTCCAGTCTGTATCCAAAATATCTGCAGTTTATTAAATACCCAGAGCAGCTGATCTGGCCTCAACAAAAAAACTGCCAATTTATACCCAATTCTAGGGCTTTCTTTAAACTTCAGTTTTTTTTTATTAGCTAATAAATACATTAATTTGCTGCTACGGGATTGGCTACTTGTGTTAGCAGTTGATCAGTGTACCTAATAAACTGGCCAGTGACTGTAGCTCTGGTTACTTGGAGTCACCGAGTCATTTCCAGCCCTGTGCACACCTTCTGGTCGCCACGAAAGTTTGATCTTTGTAAACATTGAAATGGAAGTGGGGGGGGGGGGGGGCACCCGTCAGGGCAATAATATTCCTGGAAAAGCCCCATAAAAAGCACTTGAAAAAATCCCTGGAGCTTCCAAAATAACTTGTGGTTTCTGGATATTAAACTTTACTTTAGACATTCTTAGACAGCTTTAAGACATTCTTAAGAATAGTTTGTGTTCTCATCGTTCAGTTTGACGAAGGCGGGAAGGGGCCGGTCATATAAGTTAGACATTATATATAACAATAATTGACCTTGATCATATTTTGCAGTGAGTGGCTTGATGACCTCGCTTATATCTGAATGCCCTGTCTGACTTTCAATGAGACATGGTTAGAATTTTTGTTTCATGTCAATAGGCCCAGTAATTCATCTTCATTTGCATTCCACCAATTTGACTAAAAGCTATTTAGAACACAACCTAATGCTTGACGTAGAAATATACAATACATTTATGTGGATACAAAATGTCCCCTTTCAAACCCATAGCTATGTACCTGTGTAAACAAATGCATTGTTTAGTCAGCTTCAATAGACTGTTTCGGAGAATTGTCCAGCTCCCTCCAGTTTCCCGTGCTGACAGTCGGGCTCCTATTGGTCATTTTGGTGAGCAGCGTCGTCCTCCGAAGGCTGCTGTCCGAGTCTTCTTTTTTAAGGTCCGAGCTGATTTTGTGGCAGCAAGAAAAACAGTGCAAAAAGTCCTGCAGGAGGTGTCCACTAAAGATCATGTAAATCCAAGGGTTGCAGCAGCTGTTGAGGCTGGCCAAGAGGGCAGACAGAGTGACTGCAGTGTTTTCAGAATCTGCACGAGACACAACACAAACAAGAAATCACTGATTAATTCAGTATTTTTACAAAGGATGTATTAACACCTTTATGTGTGGCTGAGGTATGTGTGATTTATGCAGGGTCAGTTTTATGGGAAGACTAGAGCTCAGCATGAGTGTACTGACATGTCCATAAAGAAAAATTAAGCCTCTGTAACTTAATCTTTCAAAGGCTCCATTTTGACAAAAGCAGAAATGTCTGTACCCTGACCCTCATTAAAAGATCAAAGGAAACTTAAAGTAGTTGTTTTTTTATAAAGGCGGTTTGTATACAGTATATTTGGACACACTGATCTTTTGTTATGTTCAGAATATTCATGCGTAAAAGCTGTGCGCTTTTGGATCATTACGCACGGGATGTTTTCGCTCTGTGCGCAATAGTGCATTAGATAAACTCACCGTCCCACTGGAAGTTCTTGTCCCACACGGACCACATCTGTACAGTGAAGAAGGGCGCCCAGCAGATAATATATGCCAAAACGATCACAAACGTCATCTTCACGGTGCGCAGCTTGGCTCTGGAGATAGTCGTGACGCTGCTCACTGAGTTTTTCCCTATGAGTCCCTTCTTGGCGGCGGCTCCTGGTGCGCTTTTGCGCTTCTTGTATTTGATGTTGTTCCAAATACTGTGGCAGATGAAGCCGTAGCAGATCATAAGGATGGCCACGGGAACGAGGAAGATGCCCACGGTGATCCACGTGATATAAGCCTTGGTTCCCCACGGCTCGATGAAGTGCGCCCAGCAATCGTACACCTCCGAGCCGTTTTGGATCTCACTAAGTGAGAAGATAAAGTATTGAGGGGTACTGAGTACGAGACTGCACACCCACGTGGACACAATCATAATGTACGCGCGCTGCGTGGGCTGCTGCAGCGTCTTGAGCGGGTGGCAGATGGCTATGTATCGGTCCACGGTCATCATGACCATCATATACGTGGAGGCGAACATGCCCATGACTTGCAGGTGCTTAACGATGCGGCACAGTGCATCAGGTCCCGAGAAGCGGAAAGTCACCTCCCAGCAAAGCTGCGGTAGCACCTGGAAAAATGCCACCACCAGGTCCGCGAGGCTTAGGTGGCGGATAAACAGGTGCATACGGGACATCTTCTTCTTGGTGTGGCGCATGGCCAGAAGCACGCTCACGTTCCCGGCCACAGCCACCACTAAAGTAACGCTCAGTACCAGGATCTCTATCTTTGCCACCTCCTCATTACGCGCAAACGGGTCCGAGCCGTTGGCACTCATATTGCCGTTGTCCATGGTCAGCTCTGGAGTGAGCGCATGAGAGTGGTTCCCCGCGCCCAGCAGCAGCGCGCGCTCTGCTGCGTGCATGGCACAGCCTATGCGCGCGGGCCGTGAGTTGTCAGGACCTGGAGCTCGCGCAGACAGTGGTCGTTGTGTTCCTCGCGACCACAGTCAGAGCCTTATAAAGCCGAGTCAGGTTTCACGTGCCTCTGCGTAACGACGCACTGCAAAAAGTATTCCCTCCACATCAGCCGAGAAGTCAACTGAACAATTTCGGTTGAGACATTTTTTCGAGTCAAATAAAATGATTAAGATTATCAGTAGAAGCTGAAGTTAATGCTGCCCTGCGCACAGCCACATCACTAAAGGCATTCAATGACTCAAGGTCTTGTGATCAGCTGAACGAATAAAAGGCGTGTGGTCTCAATAAAATGTAATTTTAATAGACACTGAGAGGTGTTTATTTCCAGAGATCATGCACTTTAAGTCTGTCAGTGCCAAAAGAGAACTTACTGGATTTAGTTTTATGTCTGACATATTTCAAACGCACCATATTTTTTATTGAGTTAAAGGTACTTTAACAACACACTATAAATATTTGACATCAGTGTGGTATTTTTTGCAGTGTTCAGTCCAGCCTCCTCTGAAGCAGGCTCCACATCATCCCTGCCCCTGACCTGTGTCCAAACCCCTAGACTGTTGATGACTTACACCATTAGAATTAATAATACTGTTGCTACAATAGGCCTGTATCGCATTGGATATTTTTTTCCGGTTTAGCAAACGGATTAATTATCGTTATGTCTGTTGCCTGGTCCTATATCAAAACAATAAAATATTTGATAGATTTTGCACGTCAAAAAAGTATATTATGTTGAGCTATAGCCTAGAATATTTACAACCTACCATAATATTATTATAAAAAACAATATTAAAAAGTATATTGTGCATGATTTCTGAATAAATACTCTTTTAAAGTCAATTTTATTTCTCTATGTTTGTTAATACTCCCAGGCTGTCTTCTCTCACAGTCCATAGACATGTACGTGTGAACTGTGAATCTAAATTCCTCATAGTGACTGAATGTGAGCGTATGGTTTTATGTGCATACCTTCTGAGACTTGAGCCGCTTGATACAACATTGATTATTATATTCTAGCCAAAATATCTAATTTCTGACTTTCCATTTTGAAGTCTGCATTTTCACCCTTTACTGTGGGTTCTCTCCAGCTTCCTCCCACGTTCCATGATATATAATTGAAAGGTAAGTGGTGACCATAATTACTTAGGCCCTGGGGTATACTCCACCTCATGCCCAAAGTTTGCTGAGACTCAACCCGAGTGTGACACCTTTACGAGCACTACTTTTTACATTGGTTCACACAGCACATTTAATCAGTCTTTTGTGTTGCCTGTATGCACCGAAAATCTTTCTCTTCTGTTTGACAATCACTCTGCCCTTGTTCTTTATACCGTGTCTCAGTGAGCCATAACAATGTGGATCACTTATTAGACTTTCCATTACGACAGCACATGACCACTGCCTGCCTGCCTGGCCTGACAGTGGTGATCATGCCTCCGTTCAGCTCTTCTAATCCATGCGCTGATGGCTGTGATCCTTATCTTTATTGTATTGCTCTTTCAATTTGCACATCTGCTTTCTTTCATTTCCGACATGCCCCGTACTGACTTGTTCCAGCAAGTGACCCACTTTTTTTGCCCCTAAAAAAATGCCTGCTACCTCATTGAACTTTGGGATAATGAGTTTTTCTCAATTATCTTTGTGTTAGTCTGTGCTAATCTCTTCCATCGGACCACCAGAAAGGGAAGTCTATGCTGCCATGGGCCTTTCCTTGTTGACCCAGCCCCCTCCCATGGGTGCCCTGTTCTGTGTTATGTGGCCTCCTCCACCCTTCTCCACCCTCCTCCACCCTCCTCCACCATTGCATGTACAGTCCACTTCTAGACTGTCCCGAGGGTTCAAGGATGGACTAGAGCGGATGCACTAAACAATGTTTTAACCTCATCTCCTGTTTTTGAAGATGTTATTAGCGCCCCAGGCAACTATTGTTATGTAGCATTTCTCCAGCAGCAGCATCCCACTGTGTCCGAACAGTGCGTCCACCACAGCAGCTGGGAATTCTGGGAATGACAATTCAGGCTGGGTTAGTTCTGTGATGGTTCTGTGGCTTTAGTCCTAAAATAAAAACAAAAATAGCTTTATCTAACCCTGATCCTGTTCTATGATGTTTACAGAATTATTATTTAACTTTAGTCCATCCCTGGGCTTCTACAGCAACATCAGATCACACTGTACTGAGTCCCTCCTCAGGCAGCTACAGACCAGCAACCTACCTTACATCACAGAACGGGGGGTCCCCAGAGCTTTGTTTGTTCCGAGGGTCAGGGTTACCAAAAATATTCTATGCCAATACGTTCTAAAAAAGTCCACACAACCAGTATATGAACAAAAGCCTAATATAAGTTCATGTGTCTATAAATGTTTACTCTATTAAAGGTTTTGGGCTGGGGTAACTGACATCCAAGGATAAAAACGATTATTCCTGAGAGGCAAGCAGCCAGATACAATAAAGAAACATTTATCATATATAATTCAGTATAAATAAAACTTACAAAGACCATTAGCAGCATGAACAGAGTAACTTTCATATATGTTTTTGCACAGTGTCTACTATACTAGAACACATAGGCCCACGCTGTCGTACCCGACAGCAAGGTGTATATTGGCAAAATATACGTAAGCCCCATAAAACTGCCACAACTTCTATGGCACATGGTAACATTCTTTGATTTCTAAGCATTTTTCTATTGTTAACAAGCAATTAAGAGGGGAAAGGTCTATTTGATGTTTTTGATGTTTGTGAAGGATGTAAATTTTTGTGTGAATTTTTGTAAATTTCCCTAAAAAAACATTATTCTTTCAGTCTATAGGGGGCACTATAGAGGTAACTGCCATCATATTGATCTGATGTGTTCAGGGCCGGGGGGTCATTAGGTGTTTCATGTTTGAGCCTAATCGGACCAAGTGAGCTTGAGGTGTACGTCACCATGTTCCCATGTCTCACGGTCCCATTAAGTATTATATATATGGTGTATACATATATATATGGTGGACGTCAGTGGCAGAGCTTATCCCCGGCATTAGTGTCCACTCACTGCATAGTCCTCATGCCATTCTGTGCCTGGCTTCTGTCTTCAACACATCACTGACCAAAATATGCTCACAATTAGAATTCATCACGCTTGCTCAATGACATAACCAATCCATACCTCCAAATATTAACAATATAAGTATCAAATAAGTGGTCGCATTTCATTTGGACATGTAATTATATGTTTAGCCTGAAGTGGTGACACAGAACAGGACACTATGGTTAAGTATGTTTTATGGAGGTTTGTGTGGTGTGGTGTTGACATAGGCCTCTGTAAATGGGAAAATCAGAAACTCACATAACAGTGTTCATAAAGTTACTATAACTTCCTTTGGGGTGTTGATCTGTTTGGTTAGAAGAACTGACCGTAAGAAGCTAACTTTCTAATTCAAGACATTATGACATTATGTCTCGGGCCAGCCACTTGACTTCAGTGTTTTTGTGGTGCTTGGAATTTGAAATTCACCGCATAGCAACGAAGGGCAACTTGACATTATCAAAGTGTTTCTCAAACGTTTCAATCCCAGCGCCACAATGGACCACCTAAACCCCCAGAGACTGTCCCAAAAGGGTGTGTCAGACAAAAGCCTACGTCTCAATTAAGTGCCTCGTTATCGAATTAGAAGTCAACTTATCTGTGCTCATTAATTGCTTACAGAGTCTTGTGGTGAGTTGAGAAACACTGAATAAAATCTGACTTCTTTGTGACATCTTCGCAAGGACCACTTAGGAGCTGTCGTGGACCACAGTTTGAGAAACACTGCTCTAGATCGAGATACAAGAATTACCTTTTTAGAGCATTTTAGAGCATATGGTTTATATACTGTGTTTGTATATCATTTTAATGCAGACAGGGGAGTGGTATGATACGTGGGACCAGGTGAGCCACTGATCCATAACTGTATTGTATATGCGAATACCATTTATTTTCTGATATCTTTTAACATAATTCAAGTATGTCACAAGCCAGTCATTGTGCCAGTCCCAGGCTTACATAAGACGGATCGTATGGGTTGACGAGGATGTTAATTTGATGTATGATTGACTCATCCATCTTCTTCCGCTTATCCGAGGCCGGGTCGCAGGGGCAGCAGTCTAAGCAGGGACACCGAGACTTCCCTCTCCCCAGACACATCCTCCAGCTCTTCCGGAGGAATCACAAGGCGTTCCCAGGCCAGCCGCGAGACATAATCCCTCCAGCATGTCCTGGGTCTTCCCCGGGGCCTCCTTCCGGTGGGACCTGCCTGAAACACCCCCCTTAGGGAGGCGTCCAGGGGGCATCCGATACAGATGCCCGAGCCACCTCAGCTGACTCCTCTCGATGTGGAGGAGCAGCAGCTCTACTCTGAGCTCCTCCCGAGTGACTGAGCTCCTCACCCTATCTCTAAGGGAGCGCCCAGCCACCCGTCGGAGAAAACTCATTTCGGCCGCTTGCATCCGAGATCTCGTCCTGTCGGTCATGACCCAAAGCTCATGACCATAGGTGAGAGT
>JAVQKC010072602.1:0-12423 GCA_036025475.1 Philypnodon macrostomus | reverse complement strand
TCTAGAAAGAGTAAGAGTACTTTTACCACCTCTGTGTGTCATGTAAGAACAGCTTTATGTGAAAAATGTGATGATGTGAAATTCTGTTCCTTGTGCCTTAATTTTTGAAAATATTATTTTCATTTTTAGTTTATCTTTTGAAAATATCAAAATCTGTTTATTACCGTTTTTGCAGCTGGCCACAAAATTAAACAAATAATCTGACATTACTCTCAAACAGTTCCTCAGAACTTGAGTAGTTTTTTTCACCAGTACTTTTCTACTCTTACTCCAGTAATTATGTGAATGAGTACTTTTGACTTTTACTTGAGTAACATTATTTTAAAGTAACGGTACTCTTACTTAAGTAGAATTATTGACCATGCTACCCACCTCTGGAAAAGTTAGGTTTATAAAGTATATGTATAGTAAATAAGTCTATATGTATATATATGTATAGAAGTGGTCACTACTGTAGCTATCCAGTACATTATATTTTTAAGTATATTTTAAGTTAATATTTATTTCCATACACAGTTTTAGGATGGAGCCAGAGAAGTGCAGCTGATGTGTATCTAGAGTACAGTTTAGCTCCGTCGGTAGAGAATGTGGCCCATAAGCAGAGCTTGAAATGCTGGCCCAGGTGTTGTGAGTTCAAATCTGACTTGTGACATTTTGCTTGATGTCCCTCCCCACTCTTCTCCCTTGTTTCCACTACTGCCTATCTATAAAAAATATTGACAAAAACTAAACAAATAACGTCTAATAAATAAGTGTTATTAGCCTCATTTTAGAAATCCTTGCAGTTTTATTTTTGAAGCATGAAATTCGAGTGTATTTGACCGGCATCATTTGAATGTTGTGAACAGAGTCAATTACTATAGTTGGGACAAATATGATCTAAGCTTTTATCTTTTGATCAGTGATAACATTTGTATGACTATTGCATAACCAATGTCACCAAACAAGCACTATTTTGTATCTCCCTGTCTGCTGAACACTAGATGGTGCCACGATCAAAGCAGTACTGATGGTAAAATCACACAAACAGGGACATCTGGAATAGTCAGAGCAATATCTGGACGAACAGTATATGCCTACAATGTGTTTAATTTATATCTAGACCAATTTGTATTTTTTATTCAATGCTTTTTGTCCTTGCACGCACTAGCTGCAGACTTTATACAAATTAAGGAGGGCACTGTTTAGCCGTGGTTACATTAATGAATCCATTTGCTTAAGTAAATGTCTTATAGAAGGTAATTAATTGTCTTGTCTTCTGTCGTGGGAGTGAACAGAGAAGCCATGGACTGGCAGTGTGTGAGTGGCTCATGTAATTAGATGCAATACAATAATATAGGTTCATCCTGAATACAGTGAATGTTTGAGCAGAGGCATCGAAATAATAATAATTAATGATAATAATGCATTCATCTGATACAGTGCTTTTCTAGACACTCAAAAGACACTTTACAATTTCATGCATTATTTATTCACCCCTAAGTCACACTCTGTGGTGAAAGTGTGGCTGCTATTCTGCTCCTATACGGCCCCTCCTCACCACCACAGTCACACATGGACAAGCTGGGTGGTGTTTTGCTCATGGACACAACAACAGTATGTGCTCGGTGGCAAGATTATTATATTATTATTATATTTAAGCTGCCTGTGTCTCCCATTCATCAGCTGGATTTCAGATTCGAGCAGCCCTCCTCCGCCCCAACACCTTCCGAGTAGCTGATCCATCTCTCTATCTCATCTCACGCTCCTCTGCCCCATCACATCCTCAGCAGCAGAACCATCTCACTCGCCACAAGCTTTCCTTCCTCTGCCACCACTAGTGTCTAGGCTCTGGGGGGAGATTGGCCCTATACCTCTCTCTCTATATATATACTGCATCACTATTTTGTCTCCATTTTATTTAGGTCTCTCATGGTTGAATTGTCTTTATCCAGGCTTGGGAGTGGTACAAAGCGTGGCTCAAAGTTTTTGGTTTCACGTTGGGAAATCAAAACCTTGGCATTTTGTACCAAGGACAAGTAACAAACTAATGAATTAATTGTCTTGGAGAATCTTGGAGAAAAATCAATCTATAAACCAACCAGGCAATTTAAGTGTGACAGTGCAGACTAATGATAACCCATTGAAAATACAATGCATATTTATGAAGGGCAAACGTAAGGCAGCTGCTGTTTATAAACCAATAGAGACACATTAAAATTGCATAACTTAAATTAAATATGCATTGTAGCCTGTGTGGCTTCATGAAAACGGCTTTGTGGAGCTGGAGCCAATCATAGTCAAGCATTAAGTTGTTTCATTCATACATCCTAGAAAAACTGCAAGATTAAGTCATGAAATGGTGCTGAATGAATAAATGACTTTCTGATATTGTGCTGATTATTACATCAACAATATCAGATGCGCATAGTTAGCTCCAACATGTAAAAACATATAAAAATGTTTGAAACTTAAACCTAATGCTGTGAATGCTGTCACCTTCGCAACATTAAAAACACTCATATTCTCTCTGCAATGAATTATTTAACATGGGGACCATGTTCAACATTTGAAATTCGAGAGATGATTGCTATTTTTGATTAATGAATTGCAATGTTTATAGAAAGTGAAGTTGAATTTACCACCTGCTTTTTGCCTAACACTTCAAAATCATGTCATTAATTGGATATTGGATAGTCCTTGTTGTGTTAAGCTTTTAAGATGCTGGCTGGTTCCCCCCGGAGTTGAGTGATAAATGGTACGGTCTGAAGTGGCTGAAAGGCTGTGGTGCTGCTGAATTTAGGGAGAGACATAGAGCGCACACACAGAGCAGAGAAGAGCCGTTCAAATTGTGGATAACCATGTACAAAGGCAGGCGCAACCGTAACCACCGATGTAAGTAACCACCATACAGATGTGTTTTGAAGCAATTTTTGAATTAGTTGATTTCTATAGATTCCTGTGATCTATTTGTAAGATTGAAATTTAGACTGATTTTGTGGTCACGTATCTCAGAAAGTTGTAAGTTTGCTCTTTAGTCTTTAGTCATTCAGGGTGTAGACTGGTTTGTTGGATAGCTCTGTTTATCAATGCTTCTAATCTCAACATCATAATCCCAGTTTGTAGATTTTCTTTAGGCTAGGAATATTGCTGGGATCGTTGAAAATACTTAATGTAAAAATGATGTGGGGTATTTGTAAAATTGCGTTATAAATGAGTGGGTCAGGATCCAAAAGTGGTACACAGTCAGATTGACTTATTACACTCTCCACCAGCGTTTCACAAGTAGTCCAAAATAAAATATTGAATTGAATCAGATGAATGTTGTGGCTGTGTTGAGAATCACTGACGAACAACCATAGACCACAGACCTCCACTAAGGCCTCGCAATGGTAGATTTATTGCCTGTTAGAGGTTCTAGGATCCATGCAGGGATATATCTCCACTCTTTATCAATATTGTCTTCTTGAGTTATCTACCAATCCAAGCAAAAAATGTGAAGTTGAATCCATAAAGCCTCATTTGACTTGAATCCGTCAGTAATTTATTGCTCCAGTGAACCAGGTTTTCATTCTTTATAAAGACCCAGGCTACTATAATATCACTCCACATGGGGGTGATTGGCCACAGACTGACAGCCAGGGCAAGAGCTGGTCTATTAGTCACCTTTTAGAATGATTTAAGATTGAAAACCATTATTTACACCCACCTGCATCATGTGTTCAGAAATCGACAGCCCTTAATGTAACTAGTGGTTATCTGAGCTAATGTAGCATTTCTGTGATCTCAAACCAGTCTCCCTGGCATCAACAAGGCATTTTCGCCCCCAGAACTGCCGCTCACTGGACAGGTGTGCCTTGAACATACGTGCATGTCTAGATCCACCGGCTTTATGAGATGTACAGTAATATGCTAATTAGGGATTTGACGGTAAATAGGTCTACCTAATGAAGTGGCCAATGTTAGTGTGTTATTTGTATTGTCTCTGTTCTATCTCTGTTCAAATATTGTCATTACTGACTCCATGAATTAGTTCATGCATTTTCACCCGCAGATCTGCCCATCACTGAACAGGTTTGCCATGAACGTATAACTAAATCTATTGTGTTGCGCTCACAAGTAAATAGGTCTGTATAAATAAATGTATCTCTAGCTCTCTCTGTAATACAACCCTATAAACCACGGATGACCTTTTTTAGACTCCCTGGTAAAAAGGACGGGAATCCTGAATATTTGATACTGGATGGAGTAAGCAGAAGTTTTTGTGCTGACTGGACTTTGTTGTACCTCTATCTAAAGGTCAGGACATTGACTTTTATGCTGTGGCCATTAGTCTGGAAAGTTGTGTGCTGTGATTTTGAGAAGAAGCTGCTTTTAACGAGACTTACCAAGTTTCACCATCGAAGTCTTTTTTTCTTTTTTTACAGTATGGCCCGTAGTTCAACACCATCTGAATATTGGGGGCTCATACTGTATATAGAGGAGAGGTTGCCATCTTTTTCTATCAGATAGATAGTATTGGCTGTTCTCAGTGCAAATAAATATTGGATAGATGTTGGCAGAGCTGAATAGTCAAAAGGCTGCACTATTTGTATCATTTTTTCATGATATTATAAACAGCACAAAAGTTATCACAGTGTAACAATTGCCAGATCATGTCTTGCCTTACTGGTTGTTGAGTAGTCTATAGCTTATCTATCAGAGCCATGGTGTGCCTCCTCCACCTCCTTTCTATGATCACAAACCTGACCACTGGCATCAACAGAGTATTTTTGCCCTCAGAACTGCCACCCACTGGATATTGTATATTTTTCAAACCATTCTCTGTAAACCCTAGACATAATTGCATGAGAAAATCCCAATCAACTGGATTCTGATGTTTGGTTCACCAGGTTTCCTTTGAACATTGACTTGTCTAAATCCGTTTGCTTGATACTATGTTATATGATGATAATTATATCGGCGAAACAACGATATTATGGGATCACATTGGTCCTCGTTGAAAGCAATAACTCAAAAACTAATTGTGATCAGTATCAAATTTTACTCTCAGGTACATACCATAAAAACGACAAACTAAATTGATTCTGGTACTTCTACGATTAATAGTTATTCATTAATTAACTAATTAATGCCCTAAATCACTTTAATTGAGCCTTTGATCCTGCTGAACATAAACAAAATCGCATTAATTTTGGCACAGTGATCCGGGCTTAATGTACATAAGCACATTACAGAGGTAAAAAAAAAAAGCCTCAATTGCTCCCCCATGTTTATGACCCCTATGGGACCCTGGACACACTTACTTTGGCAGAGAGCAATGAAACTTGGTACAGTGATTCTCCACAGTGTACCCAACATAAAATATTAGAATGACCCCACCCTACAACAAACAGGAAGTCGGCCATTTTGGTTTGAAAATGGGAAGTCAGGTAAATTTGACAGCCTCTAACTTGCACCTACCGGTACTTTGGCCGATTAGGCTCTAACCTGAAATGCCTAATTACCCCCCGGCCCTGAACACATCTGACCAATATGATGGCAGTTACCTCAATAGCGCCCCCTATAGACTAAAAGAAGAATATAGTTTTAGGGAAATTTACAACATTTGGCAAGAAACAAACATCAAAAATGTTTTGTTTGTCATGGTTTGGGGGTGGGGTCTTTTAATTGCTCATTAACAATATAAAAACCCTTAGAAATCACACAATGTCTGATTAAGGTGCCCATCTGTGCCTTAGCAGTTGCCGATATACACCTTGCTGTCGACTATTTGAGCTCGTAAGCAGGTAAAGGAGCCAGTGAGTTAAAGGACCTCAAGCTGGGCTAATGGATATAATGTTATTAGATGATTTGAAGGCAAGGTAAGGGCAGCCAACTGTGTGTGCTGCCAAGAGGACATTTTTGTTGAAAAGACATGTCATTAAGCACTGAAATACAGAATGTCCCTATTTGACCAGAACACTGGACCAAAAGTTTCAAGTTTCGATCACTCCTTACAGACTACGAGACAAGTGTTTTCAAGATGACAGATTTTTCTTGTAGTTCACATCTGGACAAATAGTAACATTACATGGGTTATTTTAGGTATATTAGGATAAAGCTGATCTGTCTGATGTTGCTGATGTTCCAGGACCATCATTGTAGTCGTTGGTCCAGGTCCGTCTTTTCTATAAACCTTCACCCTAACCTAGTACCCTAACCATGGCCCTGACCTAACCTTAACCAGTTGATATTCTGGCCCTAACCTTAACCTGACACCAATATAACACCCTAACCATGACCCTGGCCATAACCTTAACCAGTTAAAGTCCTGCCAAAACCAACAACTTTAATGTTGATCAGTAACACGGGGAAATCAGATCAAACATTACAATAAATAGCTGCTCATTGACAACAAATGGGGGCTGTTTAGCTCACTTCATATTTACAATTGCATATGTTTGCGTATACAGTAACACGAGCAAGGACCACGCCACAACAATAATGAATGTTACAGCGTTTATTGAAGTGATGTCTGGATGAGAACTGTGGTATGACGTTGGTTCTGGTGCTGGAGGATGCAGGCTGGGTTAGATGACTCAGTATGGGGTTCTGTCTCTGATAGTTAGCCCAGCTGACTAGGACTAATGTGAGTGTCTGAAGGCTGGAAGATGAAACGGGAGACAGCGAGAGGAGGGAGGGTGGGTCGAGAGAACAGAGACGAACAGTGTGTGGTGGTTTTGGTGGGGATGAGAATGGCTTGTGGGTAAATTGGAGGTGTGACTGAGGTGAAGTAGAGGTGTGGTTAACGTGGGGTGACGGTGTGTTGCGGAGGTAGATGAGGCGTGGTCCTATGTTAACATATTAACATCATATGTCCATTTATTTTTGCATAGTTTCCTTAGAAAATATGTATATAATCTGATGCATCTACAAGTACCCCAACTGCAGTCATGTTGTGGTGGATTTGTTTCGAGACAGCCCCTAACTGCCCCGGCCCACATTGTATTGGCCTAGTGGAAAAGTGCCAATCAATAATGTCACTTCCAATTTGCATAAAGTTCAAATTTGTGCTTAGGCAGCTTGAACCTTTTTTACTCCTGCTGCCCTGAGCGGGCATACAAAAAAATCAGACTGTAGAACAATCTTGCTGCAGTGAATTCAGACTTACAGTCTCCTAGAGTGGACAAAAAGCATCTAATAAATGTATTGACTGGATGGACTTGGATACATTTTCAGGCCTAAATTTCCCAGTGTATGTCTCTATGTCAGCCTTTCAACTAACCAAAATGCAACCCACCTAAAGCCCATAGTAGCTTAATTAACTAGAATACATGACAGAAGACAAATAAATTGCTTTGTTGGGTATGGACCTCATGTGCTTCTCTTATCAGATTTATTTTTTTAACTGGCCATTGTAGAGACTGTACTCCGCCTCAGGCACATAGTAGCTGAAAAACAAGAATAAGTAGCAAAAGACTCAAGACACAAGACTTTAAAATATGACTTCGACATCTTTTTGCCACAATGCTTTTAAGAATGTGACCTACATAAGGTTCACAGTGGCTGGACAATTGGCATAATACATTTACACATGCTTCTCATATTCTACACCTTTTCAGAACTGGCCCACGTTCAGAATTTGCCCCACCCGTAGTAGCTGCTATGTACCTATAGCATGTATTTTTACCACCAGAGGAAACCAAAAAGGGAACACACTGTACCTTGGCTTGAAGTCGGTCTCTCTATTCATCTTCAGTGATAGAAATACAACCTTGGTACAGTTAATGGATACATGTAAGAGTTCTTGTGGCTCTAATTCTTTTCTGCCTTGATATTTCTCCACCTACCTACCTCTACGTTAATCGTTTTTGAAGGCTCTCGTTGTAAGATAAAAAGGAGCAGGCTGTGCCCTTTGGTGTGATCTGATGATTCAAAGTCTGTCAGATTCACAGGCAACTACAAGAACACTGTGTAGATATAATATGAGGGGGTTAGGATCATGTCTTCAGCAAATATCTGGTTTTAAGATTGACCCTGGTTCAGAGCTGATGGTTTTGTCCACATTTAGACCTGGTTAAGACCTGATTTAGTCCTATCTTAGTCCTGTATTAGACCTAGTTTGGTTAGTTTCCTTTTTTGACCCTGATTTAGACTTAGGTTTAATCCTGGGTTTGAATTAATTGAGATTTTTTTGTCCTATTTTTAGATATTATTTGTTTTTTTAAAGATTTTTTTATACTTTTAACACATACATTTTTTTCAAGTTTATGCAATATTACTTTTGCTTTTTGCCAAATAATAGTCCTTAGATTTGGGATATGACACTGTACAGATACTGAGGTCTAGACTAAACTGAGTCTAAATGAGATTCAGACCGGATGTAAACCAGGACTCACCCAAGCTTCTTCTAGTTTCACATTTATATTCACTCAGTGTCTCAGAGCAATCTGTTAATCAAATACCTGTTTTTGGGTGGAGCGCTGGAGGAGACTGTTCTGTGCCAGCGCTGATGTGATTGTCTGCCAAATGAGAGAGGATGGTTATGATCTTAGGTTTAGGGTCCAGACACCATTATACAACACCCTTTTATTAGATATTATGGAGTCACGTCCGCCGTCGTCGCCCATAGAAATCACACAATGTCTTATTAAGGTGCCCGTCGGTGCCAGTTGTGGCAGACGTATGGGGCTGTTTTGTCGATATACACTGTGCTGTCTGGTACAGCAGCGAGTGCCTAGTTGTAAACAGAGCTGGATACGGCTGAGGACTTTTCTATTAGAGACATTGTGTAAGGAAGTGTGACAAGAAATGTATTGTTTTCTATAAGAACAGTCCCACTGAGGAAAGCTGTTAGGGTAAAGTATGATCTAGCTTTCACCAAACCAGGTTTAGTTTGGTTAGTTGTGGTTTAGCTCTGGCTTAGTACTGGTTCACTTCTAAATTAATTCTAGATAATCCCTGGCTGTTAGATTTTCCTGCTTTAGTGCCTTGACAAGGCCAGGTTTAGTTTGGAGAAGACTGTTCTGGGAAGGGCTTTGAACAGCCCCAATGAAGAAAGCTCTTATGTTAATGGTGCCAGAGCTGCATTTTTATGATTTTTCCTATGTATAAGGTATATTTCACATCTTTATCATATATATCAGTCTGTCTGTGTCCATTGTTTATGTTATGTAATAGTTATTAAATCTTAACCCACACTTCTCTATTGCAATCTGACGGCAGCTCAGTGGAAAGTCCCTAACAAACCACGTCCAAACATACAGTGTGTTTTGCAGAAACAAGAGAAAATCATCATTCTCTTTAAACTATTCTTATTTGACCTCTGAACCAGATGCTCCCATGAGGCCAATTCATTCAGCAAGTGTGTGCTTTGATTCTCATAGTCTTCTTTATTCTAACTTTAATGACTGTACACCGGAGACGCAGAGCTCAAGGGCAACAGCACAGGTCTGACTGAAGAGGTACCTACACAGACACTGCACCAGTTCACAGCTCAAGGTAATCTAGAACAGCCATATTAATATTAATGAACACAGAGGAGGTGGAGCGCCCCGAGCAGAGACTGATTGGATTTTTGTAACAACCCGGTGTCCACGGGTAAAATGGTTATTGAACACATCCGGACTGCGGGAGGCGCTCAGGTGAAATGAGGTCTTGTACAGAGGATGATTGAGGCATTAATCTACACGAGAAGAAGAAAGGAGCAAGCTTTACATTTGCTGCAGTTCAAATAGGGCTGTAGTCATGCCCAGCAGAGCGATTAAGTGACCAAGGCAGTGTTGAAGGAGAAGGGGCTTATTGATCGACTATAAAGGCTGTCAGCCCATTATTTAATACTGCTACATAAATCAAAGAACTGTATTTATGATTAGTAAATTGTTACGTATGTCATACTTGCACTAACTGGCTTGTCTATAATGGCTATTTCCAAGGTTTACCCCGCCGAAGGCCCATAGTTTACTGAGATCCAGTCAAATGAGAATAAGCGAATGAGTAAATTGTCTTCAGTTTGTGTGTATGTCAGCCCTGCAGCAAAGAGACCATTGTCCAGGTTGTACCCCGCCTAAGGCCCAAAGTTGCCCGGATTGAATTTAGTCACCTACAGCAGTTGCAGCTGGTCGAGATAAAGTTATTGCATTTTTGTTACAACCATTCACGCTCAAATTCATCCACTTTTAGATTCTCCAGTTCTCCTAACACTTACATGTCTTTAGATATGGGAGGAAGCCGGAGAGAACCCACAGTAACACAGGGATTCATGCATGCAGACACTATACCTAATTTATGAATCAGAAAACCTTTATGATTAGCTAATTGTTCCAATCCAAACAACACCGCCCGCCTTCTGTTTTTGGCTCTGAATTATACATTTCTCTAGAGATAATTGTGTTTCCAAACAGATGGCTGCATTGTCTCATCAGTATTTCAAACCACAGTTGTTATATCAAAATTGCATATATTGGTTTTGTTTCAATTGGATCAAAACATAATATACGCAAAACTTTTTATACAAAATACCACCTCATATTTTGCCCATATGTACAGTCTAAAACTAGGCCTTTCATTGCTCTCTGCCAAAGTAAGTGTGTCCAGGGTCCCATAGGGGTCATAAACATGGGGGCGCTATAGAGGCATTTATTTGACCTCTGTAATGTGCCTATGTACAATAAGTATACAATTGCCCGGATCAATGTGCCAAAATTCACATGATTTCATTTATGTTCAGCAGGATTATTGGCTCAAACTCAATCCAGTTCTGCATCTTCATGATATAAAAGATCCAGCAAAGACTTTTTGAGTTATTGCGTTCACAGTTTTGGCCCGTTATTAATTAATTACTTAATTAATATTCATCGAAGAAGTTCCCAAATCAATACAGTTCTGCGTCTTATTGGTATGCACCTGTGTGCAAATGTTGAAACTGATCCGGCAATTCGTTTTTGAGTTATCGCGTTCACAGCTAGGATCTGCGGATGCGGACGAACACCGCCGTGATTCCATAATATCGGCGACACGCTGTTTTCGCCGATATAATAAATTTAGCATACTGCATGTTGGTGTTTACTACCCAGAGATGCATGTTTTGAGGAGTTAAAAAATTTACCCATATAACCTATGTAACTTCAAAATTTACTGAAGTAGAAGTAAAAAGTAGTCATTCAAAACAAATAAATAGATAAATCAAGTAAAAGTACAACAGATAACAGATTAAAAACTACACAATTAAAAAGTTAGTGTGGATATTTTTAACCTTAAAATGAGTTTAAATAAATGAACATATTTGAAGAATAAACATAAATGAAGCCAAATGTCCAAATCTTTTCTTTCAAAACTTAAAGCAATACCTTAGTAACGTACAATGGTGTGAAGTGTAGTCAATATTGTTATGTCAAATTAAAAAGTATTGTGTATTAACTTTACTGCACATACACCACATTACTACACTTATAGCTTTTAACCTTATATTTATGCAAAAATTATGACTCAGTCAATAATACAGTAACAGTACAGTACAGTAAAATGTGACGGGCTTTTTTTTTTTTAGAGCGAGGGAAGGAAATGTTTAACCAATCACACGCTTCCACAGGACAGGAGCCCTCTGATTGGTCGATACATCCATTATCTATCCAGATCTAGATCAGGAACAAAATGAGGGAGCTGAGGTTTTATTTCAAAATTCACAGTTTATTCACAGCTCTTTTTTTGATTTGTAGTTCAAGGTTTTAAAAGCCAACTCCAGACCACTGCTCATCATCATCACACTCCTGTCTGTGAACACGTACGAGGCAATGAGTGCTTTATGTGAGAGACACAGGCTAAGGGTAAAGGACGGGAGTCACTTCATTCAAACTTAAGCATTTTTTAGGCATCACTTTTCCCCCCACAAAATCAGGTACTGCAGCTTTAAAAGCACAATTTATTAACTGAAGTGAATGTAACTTATGACCACCTCTGCTATAGTCACTGTTCATAAAGCATATCAGTCCGATCTGCATGACACTGGCACCAAGGCAACTGATATCTGAGTATCTCCAGGAACTGAACTGTTGATAAGGTGTCCCAATACTTTACACTGTTAAAGCGAGTCACGGGTCAAAGGCCACAGCTCCCTACTGCTTCTGATATGCTAATATTGTTATATATCTGGGATGTCAAAGCTATGCCCTGGGGGCCAAAAGCAGCCCACTGAACAATTTTTTGTGGCCCCAATTGGCTCAATTTGTCTTTTTTTTTTTTTTTTTTTATACTTTATTTTTATTAGTAATTTTCCATTTTTACAACAATGGGAGGGGAATACAAAAACAAAAACAAGGATAAAAACAAAAAGAAGAACATAACAGAACATCTCGGAACATCTGGGGCATGATTACAAGGGTATAAAGTGATCCTTCACATCCGTTTTAGTTTTGTGTCGTTGACATGAATATTTTCCATTTTTCCCATTTGTCTTGACATTGT
>JAVQKC010072572.1:0-14014 GCA_036025475.1 Philypnodon macrostomus | reverse complement strand
AAGGTGCCCGTTGGTAACAGTTGTAGCAGACGTATGGGGCAGACGTATGGGGCAGACGTATGGGGCCGTTTTCGCCGATATACACCTTGCTGTCGGGGACGACAGCACAGGCCTAGTTCCATTTACTGTTTGGTACAACTTCAACAATGAATTCATGGATAAAGACAATATAAAGTAGCAATTCCAACACTAACTCACTGCTTATAAAAAAACTCAATTATGGCTATATGTCCACAATAACTTTACAAAGCATTCATACATTTTTAATCAAGCAGGATATAAATTGTGGGACAGCATCTAGACGACATGTAGTGCTATAGCTAAACATTTTAATATTCAAGTTCAGTTTTACCTTTAAATCTTTTTTTACCTAAAAGCAGGTAGCTACACTGGGGCTTGTATAAACTGTGGGTATATGCTCCAAGTAGAAACCTGCATTCAGATTAATGTAGACAGATGACAGTCGGTGCGAATGAGCTTTAGATGTATTTTGCAACAGCTCAGCAACAATCCAACCCAGTGTCATGGATTTTTGCAAATTTAGCTCATTCCATATTTACATCATGCAAATACAAATTGAGCTAAATGTAAATCACAGCTCTATCCTTAGACAGACGCAAATGAGGTGGTTGAAAGTCAGTTGGAGGTCAGGCTGGTGATTACAAATATATTGCATTATAATACCCTGCAATAATAAAGTGCACCTCCAGTAAGTGCTCCTGTCTCAGCAAAGACACATATTACATCCAATTAAGTATTTGTATTTGTAAGTCTTTCTCATTATCCCAATCTGCTCTTTTAAAATAACCAATGTGATTTTACCTGATTAGTGAACCATTATCGGTTAATCCTCACAGCAAATATTACCTCAGGACAAACAGGCATCATCTCATCAGAGAACTTGTTTGATTTAAGGTAATCAAAATGGGATAAAATGTGGATGAATAAATGTTTGCGGCAGCTGCCTATTAGCTCTTAATGACACAGATGGCAGAGTTTAATAAAAAGGCAACTAGAGACAAACATGTTCTAGAAAGTTTACTTCACTTTTGGAAAATGAATGTGTTTCCTTGTGGTGAATGTGATCACTTAAATGGTGTTCTTCATCACACAGACTGTTTCTCCCCGTACCTGTCAGTTAACACGTACTGAAAAATTCTCATGATTAAACACCTTAGATTTTAAGTAGCTTTTAGTCGCCTTTCTATTTCGTCTGGCTTTCTCGCTTAGCCCTCCTCCTCTTTCTTTGCAGGCAGTCCAAGAAGAAGTTTCGATTCCTGGCGCTTTTGTCAAACTGAGCTATTTGAGCACTCGAGCAGCAGGCTACCAATCACTGCTAAGAGTACTGCTCACTCCTCCATCGCCGTCTTCTCCCGTGTCTCCTCTGGGCGGTTTGTCCAAAGTTCATGTCCGCGCTTCAATGCAGGGACGCTTGTACCAGAGGTGGTATCCTGCGGGGCCCGGCCTGGTCCATAGGCTGGTCTGGAATAAGACGGATATATACGGCCAAGAGGTGTGGGGCCTCACCCATGCAACAGGTAACAAAATTGGTTTAGGTTAATTTGCAAGGCCAGTTGTCATATTCTTCCATTCCATACTCAATTTAGACTCCAGTTGGATATCAAGCAAACAGAACTCACTTAGTTGGTATAATTATTTCACTGAAAAATAGCATGAACGACCTGAGTATTGCTCTGCCGTCACAGACAAAAGAGAAGGGCGTTTGAAACCTGTATTAAACTCTGAGAGGGGACTGTGAGAGAAGATACGACTTTGATTTTTTTTATCTAGTCAGGTTGGTAAACTGTCCACACTACACGACTATGTTCCTTATCAGCTTTAAAATTCAAACATGTTTGATTGACTGCGGCTGGAGTCTAGTCTAGTCTCTCCTTCGCACACACTAACTGTTTGGAACACTACATTTATCCATCCAACTCACTCCAACCAGTGACGTCCTGGTAACAACTCGGCACAAGTGGGAATAAAAAATTGTGTAGTGTGTACTCAGTTATCGTAATCTTTGTGAAGTGTCTAAAGATACACATATTGACCTATTGAGATGGTCTTGAGGTGATGCTGCCAAATTGTCAATACAAAGATGTTTTGGTTTTAATTATGCTAATCATGAACACAATTAGTGGGCCTATTGACCTGGAACAAAAACTAGCACAGAGCTCAAAACAAGTGAATTAGCTTTTCGCTACAGCAAAGTAGTACCAAGTTTTTTTTATATATATACAAAAGACCAAATAACACACAATGGATTTCTTTGTTTGGACATTTTTGGGGGTTGTAGAATGTCAACAACTACTAATCAGAGAAGAAAGCTTTACTTTGTCAAGAAATGATGTGGCCTATTCCTTTTTTGCTTATTTAGGAAAATGCAACTTAATTAGGTTTTTTTCTTCTGGTGGGATTTGATACATTTATTAGCAGCTTTTCTCCCCACTGTGTAATTTATATCATGGATAAGAACAGTGACTTGAACAAATAACTGCACTGTCTGGGGAATTACCTTTATTAGCTTTCTCACTTAGTTAGATAAGCAGGGATGAAGAACTGGCTAACCATCTGCCGAATGCTCTAGCACCTCGAACACTTTCTAATTAAAATATGTTATTTACTTTTGTGAGAACAAAGACATGTTCATTTAACACGTTTTGGTTTCTGGAAAAAGTAAAATAAAATAAAATAAATAAAAACCTGCAAGACATCCAAGTTAGTTCTATAATAATGCATCGTACTTATATAGTGCCTTTTTGGACACTCAAAGACGCTTTACTATTACATTATTCATTCACTCCATACACTGGTGGTGGTAAGCTACTTGTGTAGCCACAGCTGCCCTGGGGCAGTCTGACCGAAGCGTGGCTCCCATTTTGCACCTACAGCCCCTACGTTCACCACCAAACACCACATTCATTCATAGGAAATGTTCTGCATTCATTTGTAGTAGTACGAGGCTTCAAATGTGTTTTTGAAAGCGAGCCATCATTTCACTCTGTTGCTAATGCTCTGAGATGACAGCAAATACACGTGTTACTTTAAGTCTGCATTAAGGCTTTCAAATCACTTTTAATCAACATGTAAAATTATGTACTTACGTGGTACTTAAATATATGTATTACATAGACATATAATCAAACAGTCGTACAGTCTCCTGCTGCACAACAGAAGGTGATAATTATACCTATAGAGATTTCACTTCAGCTTATTTCAGCTGCATGTTTAATAATGACTTTTGACCTGCTGTGTCCCTTTTTTGGAATTTATTGAAGACGATGTGTCCTGGAAAATGAGAGTGGGCTTAATGTTCAGAGCAGCAGAGTTTGGATCGATAAATCATAATTGTGTTTCCTTTTTCTCAATAAATTAGAAAATATTAGGTTAACTGAGCTTGTGGTTAGTTTATTTGCTACTAGAAATCACTTTGGAGCCTAACACATTATATAGACAAAAGATAAAGGACATTTTATACAGAATTGATGCATTAACCTGTCATGTAAACATTGACATAGATACAAATTATTTAAAGGCAATTGCAACAGGGTAGAATTAACATGGCAATTCAGTTAAACTGTTAGGGTAAACTGTTAGGGTTAAATACAGTTTTTAATGACCAATGTGCATTATACCCATGATTGATATGAGTTCAGTGGCAAATGGATCCTCAGATCTTGACATATTGACAGCTCCACAATGGCCCAGAAGGTAAGGTGGATACGTATTTAGAGCTGACTCAACCTGACACTTGATTAAAAGTGGAGAGTGCACTGATACAAAGATGAACTTCAACTTCTTTTCGCTGTTGTCTTCAATGGCTGCTTTTGATCGCAGTGGTGAAACTGCAAAGCCAGCCTCAGTGGTGCCCTCCATAAGTACCTGGATTTCGGCCGTGTGCCCAACGCTTTGTCCACTCGGATGCACGGTAGTCCGATTGCATCTCTCCTATAGGCATTTGCTGATCCATCCCTTTCGTGCCTTATCTTTCAGAGTGGCGTTTCATCTTCTCCAGCTCTCTGCTGATCTTTCACCTGCTCTTGGCTCAGATGGTCCTGTGTTTTTATTTACCCTGTTTGCTAAACTGCTTTCGTCCTGCCCTTTAGTACCACACTTTCCCCACAGTGCCTTCCCTATCCTGTCCTCTCTTGTCCTCTTCCTCTTGCCGCTTGTTATTTCCTATGAGCTCTCCCCTCGCTCTCCCTTGTTCTCCTTGCTTTACCTGTGTTTGGCCCTGATCCCTCCTCCTCTGTAGTTTCTTGAGTTTTGTTAGGCGCCACAGACACATAACACACACTCAACAGCCTATGCGCTCGCACGTGGCAGTGAGCATAGAAAGGCAGATCATGCTCTGTTTGCTGGGGTGAACACATTGCCTCAGGCTCCTGCATAGGGGAATGAAAGCTTTCACCTGTAAGATATTGAGTGTGCATTTATGTACCGCCGTGCGCCTGTGCATTTGTTTGTGAGCTGCCGCATGTGATATGGCCATACTAATATTCGGTTGTGAAGCTAGCGGCTCTCAAGAAAAAAAAAAAAAACACTGACACTTCTTCCCTTTGAGATTGCTTTGCCCGGTTTGTCCCCGAGCGAGAGACCTCCCCACAATCTCAAAGTCTTTTTCCATTGTAAAAATTTAAAAAGATGTCCCTATTGATGCTGTATATTTATGGTAACCTTTATAAGCATGAATTGGTTTCCAGGTCATGAAACCGCTTCTTCAAAGTGACTCGAAGGGTCAGAAAGGACGCACATTGTTTCAGTGTTTAGTAATTTTTTCTAAATATATTTCACCGTAAGGCCTCAATGATTATAACCTTCAAAAAACATGAGCTCACAATCCAAATACAAATACACCTCTTCAATGAAGTTAAGAAATAGTTCCTGAAGGCTAAAAACTTTTGTCCAACACTTATTTCACCTTTAAAATCCCCAATGCACCAATTTGCCCATTATTTTCCTCCCCAATCACTTTTATTGATTTTACGCATTAAGCTGAAGATTTAAGTTGCTAAGCAATTCTCTTTAAAGGGAATCTCCCCAGCTCCTGATTTGAATGCAGTAACTTCTCTAGCTCCACCATCTCTTTAACTCACTTTTTTGTGCTGACTTTGATCCCCAGTTGCCTTTGAGTGCCATGTACAGTTACAGTGGAGTAGCCAACCAGAGATACTGCCAGAGATGAGGCCCAGAGATGATTGACAGCGACAGTTCCTCTTAGACAACGCTTGTGTCAGAAACAATTGTAGTCAACCTGTTCTTTTCGCAGCAGTCTTTAAATAAAGTTACATTATGTAGCGGAGTTAACCTCACTGATCTCATGCTGACTTAATTACACAGTAGTATAGACTGCTTTGGCTCCATACAGTAAATCATATTTTATCAAATGACAAATTGAGATGAATAATTACAGGTAATGCATATCATATACTAAAGTAATGATTGAACTATAAAGTGAGAAGTGTAACATAGATTTTTCACTCTGATCATTTGTGATTTATTTTCAGATGATCATTTCCAGTGATCCAAACAATTAGACACATTAGTTGATAATAGCTCAAGAGATAACAACTGTGCTAGTATAGTATATAGGTATATATATAATGTGTATAGGTGTGTAGTTACCGCACTCTATATATATGGTTAATAATATATGTCAATGTTTTTACAAAAATACCAATGCTTGACTTGGCATCCAACCTAAACTGGGGCATGAGTGCACTCTTACAGTATGTTGCATTTTCATGGGCACATGAACTCACACTCTCAAAGCACACTGACATTCACCCTGGATGTAAGGTTGGTTAATTCTTGCACAATGACTCTCCCAGGTATTGGATGACCAACTAAACCTATCAAAACACTTCTCCCCCATACAGTCTATTCTAGTGGTCATAATGTAGGTCATTGTAGACCAAGAAAAAGTTCAGTAGAATCGCTGGAACATCAATATATTTATTGCAAAGTTACAGCTATGAATGTGATAAAGCAATAAAAACGGTTTCTATATTGGACACAAAGTGGATACAATACATTTGGCCTTTTATATCCTGGGTCTCGTTGGATCTTATAAAAAATATTTGTCAGATCAGGCAACTGTCTTACTATTTGTATTATGTTAGTTTTGTAGTAGTCGTGTGTGTACTGCACCTACTGAAGGTATACAGACAAGTGTACAAGGTGTAACGTTGTGCTCTAGAGCAAATTAATACAGCATACATTCATATCTATTTATGTATAAGCATCTCTTATGGCCTGGTCACCTCCTTTAATCAAACATGATGTGAAGATGCAAATTACCATAGAAACATAATACAGCCGAGCCAAAAAAGCGCTGTACATAGTTGTTAGTTGTAGTGGGAAAGTGGGCAGCATATCATTACATCTAAAGAGGCCACGTTGCTAATTCTAGGGCTGCTTCATGAAGACAGCCTCCCCCTGATTACGCTCCCACTTCTGATGAGGAAGGCAGGCCATTCATCTGCACCACCTCTCAATACAATGGAGTTTTAACAGGAGTGGGAGATATCGGTTAGCTAAAAATACTGTGTTGTGCTTTAAATTAAGAAAATACACACATTCAAAAACATTTGTTATGCTGTTCAGTGAAATGATTAGCAGGAATTTACCGTGCATGTGTACCACGTAGCGCCCTCTTCATATGTTTCCTTGTCTTCTTGCTGCAGTGGCAGTGGGCTATGAGTACGAGTCGTGTCCTGGTGTGATCCAGTGGGAGAGGAGGACTGCTCTGATGCAAGGATTTGAGCTGGTGCCCTCTAACCTGGGAGGATGGTCTTTGGACAAACACCATGCCCTTAACTTACACAGTGGTTCGTATCAGCACACACCACCAGTTATTGCTCTACTAAATCCCATCTTTTACTTACTCTAAACAGTGAGCCATACACTAAGGAAACATTAGAAAGTGCAGACAAAAAAATGGAAAATAGAACATTACCAGCCATTGTGGGCCTCTCCCGCAGTAATTACTTACTTGGCACAGTCTGCGCTGCATGTTTTCTCATTCGTTCCGATGTGATACCTAAAAAATGACCTTAAAATGGGACTGTTACTGTCACTATATTAGGGCACACTGGGTCGTCTCTAATGTACTTTTCCCATAACCTCAAATGCAATGTGTTCCCTGCAATTCCATTTATGCCGAAAGATGAAATAAGGTGTGTTATAAAATCTTAATGAACCTTAAGAAGGTTTCAATAGTGGAGCCCCCCACAGGGTCAACAACAAAGCTGTAAAAATGTGCCCTTATTTTCCGAAGCACAAATTGAATTGCTTTAAATTGAACCCAACTTTATTTATGTTCAAAGATCACTGACATTTATAACACAGCAAACCTCTGGTGTTTAATCTTAATGCCTTCCTCCCTCCACAGGAATCCTGCACAAAGGAAATGGGGAGAATGTCTTCCTCTCCCAGCAGCCCCCTGTCATCGGCACTGTCATGGGGAATGGTTTCTACCGCAGCGTCCCATGTGGGCCCAGCTGCAGTGGAGCAGCCAGAGACATGATGCTGTTTGCCCCTGTGGCGCTCGCCAGCGGCCCCGACGGCTCGCTCTATGTGGGAGACTTCAACTTCATCCGCAGGGTCCACCCAGATGGATATACCCGGACTATACTGGAGCTCAAGTGAGTCTAAATGTAGATTTCCAGTTCAATTCAAATGTATTTGTATTGCCCTCCCTATATCACAACAAAGTTGCCTCAGAGGGCTTAACAGAAAGAGATGTATGTAAACAATAAACAATAGATGACTATGACTAGATAGATCATGACTAGATAGAACTAGTTCAATCTGTGGCAGTCTTTGTTTATACTGGGATGTGTGGTACAAGTTGAGTCAATATACGGAACCGTTTAACAGTGTACTGTTGAGCTCCAGTTGTGAAAGTGGACTACACAGCACACACTTTGTAGTAGTACATTTTTACCTTATGCTTCAGAGCACAAACATTCTCCCACTGACCCAACCAGTACTGTACTGTTTTAGTAGAAACAAGGCTATGTGTAATTTTCGAATTGGGACACAGTGTGATTGTGAACTGTAGATGACAATAAGCTAAACGAGCTTGTCTGATATGGTTTAGGATGACATTAGCTATGGTTCAGCATCTACAGTTGTGATCTGTTTGATGAGAATATTTTGATTTTGTTTGTGTGAGGTTTCAGACTTCACAGACTCTAATCTACCTCTTTAGGATGAGAGAGAAGTCTTTGCTGTGAGACAAAGATACTTTCTGTGGATTATGACGATGATATCTGCTACAGAGCTGCAGGCACTACATTCTCTATTTCTGTATTTTCTCAATCGTTGAATCTCGATGGGCCTGCACAGTCATCTGTCCTGCAAAATGTTCCCTCCATGTAACTTTACTCTTTCAATGAATGTTGAATGAAGTCTCTATGTGACTGTACTAACAGAGATTACATGAGATGTCACAAAGAAATCAGATTTTCTTCAGTGTTTCGCAACTCACCACAAAACACAAAGCAACTAATGAGCATAGATAAATTTACTTCTAATTTGAAAACTAGGCAAATTTAGCCTTTTGTCTGACACTACACAAACCCACCATTTTGTGTCATTCTCGGGGGTTTTGTGGTCCACAATTTTTTTTCAAGTGGTCCTTGAATTGACTTAGACTATTGATTCATTGCTTGGTCAGGTGCATACTAAATTGTGAAAAACACAAAATTAAGTTGTACTATGGAGGTTTCTTAAAATTGAAAATTGTTGACTATGAGTTGACTATAAATGTGTCATAATTATTATTTTTACTTTAGTCCCTCCCTCTCTACAGCAACAAACAAACAAACAAACTATTTCATATTTCAGGAAATATCCAGACCATCTTTAGATAAGAAGCTACATTATATGATGTACATACATGATGGAAATGGCCCCAAAGCCTCCTGTTTAGATTTAATATTTAATACAAACATGTGCAGCTGTCTAAGTCAAAGCTAATATTTTTTAAAAGTAGAAAACGGACTGATTATTGGCTACTCAATTGTGAGTTACTCTTTTGCTCTCTCCTTTTTGCTTCTTCATGGCTTGTTATCAGGAACCGGGACACCAGACATAGGTAAGAACTGCTCCTTATTCTTATACACTAACATGATGCATTTCTTTGTTTTTTTGTGCAAATTACTTAATATGCCTCATCCTTCTCTCTCGTCAACACATCCCCAAACTGCAAAACAAATCCTCATTTAAATTACACACTTGGCCATATTAAATTGGTAATCTGGAAATCAGCCAAAAAGTCAAGGATTAACGGCAAAGGCTGTATGAAAAAAATATAAAAAATAGATGCAGCTCTATTTCTTCCTTAGTTACACTCAAAGCCGGAGGATGGGTTTGGCCTTGACATTGTCCACGGCCTTGAGCCTTGAAGCTGGAGCTCAATACACATTGTTCAACAGAAGATTAGACAGATGTTATTGAGTTTCGGTATCTATGTTTTGCTGTGCTCCTATCAGGGATATATCGAAAAAAAAAATGGCAAGCTTGTGGGTGTTTGTGACAGATGTTTTTATCCCATTTTGAAGAGAAAGATGCCATATCTCGAGCGTGCCAAAGTTTCTGAGCGTGCAAAAAGGATAACCTGCCGTGCTTGAGTTGTTTGGTGGGTGCATTTGTAACTCAGCAAATGTGAATATGTAAGTGTGCCTGTGATGCACAAACCAAGATACAACCCTCGTTCTAATCCCATGAAGTGGATTGTTCCGGATGCACTTTGGAGAGCCCTCCTCACCCTGGATGTTTCTGCTTTAGCTCATGGTTCCTCCTTCTCCATCTCTTTTTTACTGTTAGCAGCATGTTAGTGTTTCTTTTTTTATTATATACTATTGTTCTCCCAAGTCAAATACATTCATTATTCATCCATATTCTGCTTTCAAGCCTTTCACTCCGACATCGGTTCTCAGCAAAGTGCCTATCGGGGCAACGTAGCTTCAAAACAAGGGTCTCTCTGAGGGGAGACGATATGGGATGTTCTCAGTGTAAAACCATTGTCTATTCTCAGGTTTTAAGAGTTTTAGAGATGACTAAAAGCAAATAGCAAGCAGTGGACACTATTATCTGGAAAGGACAGACAGTCAATTGTGAGAGGCGGAACTGGCAGATCACCATAATCTTTGTTATTATGCAGAAGGGAACCGGACTAGAGCTATTGTTATAGCGGATTAGTCATTACAGTTGTCATCAGTGAGCAAGTAGTACCATGTTTCAGGGAGACCTGGCAATGAAGAAAATGCCCCCAAAAAGTTCAAAGTTGCTCCCGGAGTTTCAAGCAACATGCAACGTTTTATGGTGTAGGACTTTACCAAAAATATAGATTACATAATAGAATATCTTAATAAATAAAAGCTACCAATAAATCTATAATAGTTAACCAACCAATGACCAACACATGAGGATATGAACTGGTTTTAATCTAAATTAACTTATATATTTTATTAGATTAAAAACTCCAGCACTTTAAAATTACTGAATGCCACATATGCACTTAATAGATGAAGCACTTCGGTACACATTTACACATGTATTTTTTTTACTGATGTTCATTAATGTGCATTTTCCCTTTAAAATAAAAAAATTAAAAAGTGTGTAATAAAATGGCAGGCTAACAGTTGCAAAAATGTATCCACAGTGCTTTTCTGAATCGTCAATAAAATATAATTAATAATACTGTGTAATTCTAATGAAGAAAAATAAAATGGGATGATTCAGTTATTTGCCACTCAAAGGGACTGTAGTGAATATCGTGAATGTAGTAGTATGGTATGTCTCTAAGTGAATAACTCTCTCAGGATCTCATCTAAATCATGTATGTGCCGTCCAGAGCTTACTTCAGTAAACAGTTGATACCTAATGGATTAGATGACTGACAGCACCCATGCCCCTATAAAACTATATTTATATTATATTTCTTTCTCTGGATTATTTTTTTTCTTTTCTCATTATCATTATGAGAAGATCCAGTCTAATCCTATCAGAAATTACTTTTGACTGTAATTAAAGTCACGTAAACACAAAAATCACACCGAAACCAGTGAAATAGAGGTGCAAAGATACAAGTATAGAAACCTGTTAGTTCCACATTTTCCATTAATTTCATTTGCAAGATACATATAATACACTGGATAAGGAAGGTCAAAAGTAGCATTGCACAGAGTCCTTGAGATGAATTGCCAGGAAGACTGTGACCAGGCTCAAGTGACACCTGATTTCACACTACAAAGTAATAGCTTCAATCTTGTACATGCAGCTCTCAAGGTGTTGAAGCCTCAGAAATAGACTTGAATAAAATGACAATGACGTAAGGTTTGAGCCTAATGAACAGAGCCCTATACATACATATGTCTTCTGTGTACAGGGCCGCAATTACAGCAGTTGGCACTCCTACGCACAGCTCACAGAATACAGCTCACTGTCAAGATAGGCTAAGTGAGGATATTTGCATTTCAACATTGTAAGACAAGAACATGAATCTAGATTGTCAAGCCTCGAAGTCATCTACTCTATTTATGAGTTTGTGCTAACCTATTGTACTGTCCACAGTTATGAGCTGTATACTTTTATACAATTAAGCATAATGAAAACATTGTCCCACAAGACCACATTGAATCTATTAAACCGCATCTTGCATGTTGAGCCTGATTTTTCGAGAAGGGTCTGTATGCAAACACTGGATCCTCTGCCAGGTTACTCCTCCTTTCCGGTTGCTAGGTTATGGCAAGAAACGTGCCACTTTGCCAGGTAACGCCCCCTTCTCGCGAGGTTGCTAGTTGATACAGTGGCCAAAGTTCTATGCTTGGGGGTAGGTCTTAATGTCTTTCTCTCACTCCAGAGAGCCTTTGAAACTTGATTGCAACACTATCTCTATGGTCTCAATCGCTCCTGTTGTTAACCATGGTTAAAAAATAGTAAATAGATCATTTTCCAACTAAACTCTAAACCATAAAATGTTTACAATGTCCTCTCCCCACCTAACCACATCAAACATCTCCATTATGAATCTGCATATGATTAATAGTCTTAATAAGTCTATTGTCAACCTTAATTCTACCATTTTATTGTAAATAAGCTTACTAATGGTACAAAAAAGCAGTACAAAAGTATTGTTTGTTTAAATACTAAATAATATTGTGGTAGATTTTTCCTCTAGCTGGCCGTTACCACGGCAACCAGTATTTCAATCAACAGCAAGCCAAATTGATTTGGTCAGTTTGACGAACCTTAAATGATGTTTCCATAGCAACAAAAAGTCGAAGTACAGAGCTTGACCTTTTTGTTTAGAGAATAGCCGATGCAACATTGTAGATACTGTTAAAGTAGTGAATGTCTGCTGCAGTCATATTGGCACACAGTTTTCTATGTTATTTTGCAGCCCATCTTTTTTACACATTATGTTTTACAATAGTTTTAGAGTCTCACATAATACATCCTTTAAAATATTTGTCCTAACAAGACTCTGACATTACATACATGTGGCAAAGGGGTTATAATTAGCAGTATTTTGTGACTAATGCTAATTATATCAGCGAAATGACAATATTATGGAATCACGTCGGTGTTCGTCCGCGTCCGCAGATCCTAGCTGTGAACGTGATAACTCAAAAACGAATTGCTGGATCAGTTTCAACATTTGCACACAGGTACATACCATAAAGACGCAAAACAGTACTGTATCGATGTGGGTACTTCGATGAATATTAATTAAGTAATACATTAATTACCGGCCAAAACTGTGAAAGCAATAACTCAAAAAGACTTTGCTGGATCTTTTTCAACTGTTGCATACAGGTACATATCATGAAGATGCAGAACTGGATTGAGTTTGGTACATCTTCGATTAATGACAATTAAATAATTCACAAATTAATGTTTTGATGCACTTTTATTGAGCGAATAATCCTGCTGAACATAAACAAAATTACATGAATTTTGGCACATTGATCCGGGCAATTGTATACTTAATGTACATAGGCACATTACAGAGGTCAAATAAAGAATGCCTCTATAGCGCCCCCATGTTTATGACCCCTATGTACCCAACATAAAATATTATTATGACCCCACCCTATAACAAACAGGAAGTCGGCCATTTTTAATTGAATTTGGGAGGTCAGGTATATTTGACAGCCTCTAACCTCTCACATACTTTGCCCGATAGGCTCAAACCTGAAATACGTAATTACCGCCCGGCCCTGAACACATCTGACTAATATGATGGTGGTTACCTCTATAGCGCCCCCTATAGACTGAAAGAAGAATGTAGTTTTAAGGAGTTTTCAAAATTTGGCAAAAACATTCTTCACAAACATCCAGACAAATCAAAAAAGTCATGTTTGTCATGGTTTGGGGCGAGGCCTCTTAATTGTTCGTTAACAATATTAAAACCCTTAGAAATCACCCGATGATGACAATTGTAGCAGACGTATGGGGTCGTTTCACCGATATACACCTTGCTGTTGGGGACGACAGCACAGGCCTAGTTTCTCCATTGAAAATGTATTATGGTGTTTCCACCATTCCGGAATTTACATATATAAACATGCAACAGATGTATATGTTAGAACATACCCCACTTTTATGCCATTTTCTCAAACCACCCTCATGCATTTTACCATTTTAACACAGACACTGAATACAGCTGAGTAATGCATTCTTATCTACCCATTCACAATCATGCTTCATGCTATAACCCTATATTCCATGTTCCTAGAAACCACATTTTGAATAGACCACAAAGCGTACATACTTAGCCGCTCCACACAGTCTCCAATCGCTTCACATGTCAGAGCTGCAGTACAGCGCGTGCTTGGGTTTAGTAAGGCATCAATTATGCAGTTTTTCACCACAGCAGATCTGCATATACAGTGAAGAAAACAAGTATTTGAACACCTTGCTATTTTGCTATTTCTCCCACTTAGAAGTCATGAAGGGGTCTGAAATTTTCATCGTAGGTGCATGTCCACTGTGAGAG
>JAVQKC010072526.1:0-25870 GCA_036025475.1 Philypnodon macrostomus | reverse complement strand
TCACAGTGGACATGCACCTACGATGAAAATTTCAGACCCCTTCATGACTTCTAAGTGGGAGAAATAGCAAAATAGCAAGGTGTTCAAATACTTGTTTTCTTCACTGTATATATATGTTGTATGGTGTATTTATTACGTATCTGTTTTAATTTAAATATTAAGCTAACGTAACATCGAGCGTATATACCCTACACCATGTATAAAAACCAACTATAAATACAAAATCCTAAAACCAATCACCAATGAGAATAAAATCATGCCAAACCCTCTAAAACCCACTGACATTTCCCTCCATGCTTTCCTCGTCTTTGGTCCGGCCCGGAACTTTTATAACGGTGTCTGGTCCCCAGGGAAGCTTTTGGCCAGACACCTGGACACAAGACAGAATGTAAGTAAAAACAGCACACCTCACTCAAACATTTAAAACATAACACATTGACTACACACACACCTGAAGAATATTGCTAAAACATTGAAGGAAATTGTCACCAGATTGTTTACGGTACACTTATTCTTGTTACCTGTATGATTTATACATGTGAATAGTTTTGCTGTATGTACAGCGTTTGCTCCTGAAACACTAAAGGCCAACTGTCCGCCAAGAGCTACATTCAGTGTGGATGATGAATTGCTGCTGAGGCTGAATTCTAGCAATTTTTCTACAGCGTTGTCCAATTCTTTTCTGGATTTATTGCTTGAGCGGCATGAGGGAACAACACGGCAGAGAAAAGAAGCCAGGGACCTGGTGTGGTGGCCTTGCCTGGCCTGGGTTACACATTAAATGCACTGGTGAGAACTTTAGATCATTTATCAATAAAGCTATACCCTGTGGAGCGACCTATAGTAGCAAACGTCACTACAGGCTTCAGTCTAGCCTCTAGCTATGTCGAACATATAGCTAACAATGAAAAGATGTATGTAACTCAAATCCATTATGGCAATAGAATTTTTTTCCTTCTGCCAATGAGGTTGTTGTGTTGTTAGCTTGTTAGTATGAGATAACATAAAAAAAGTAATGGCCAGATTTTGAGGGAAAATTTTTTGATTATTGTTTTATCTTCACCATATGTGTGGGAATGCTCTGGCAGTGGTCTGTATTTTCAAAGTGCTTCTATTGTATTGCCAATTGTGTGATGACCTTATTTTTGCAAGCAAGGTTTCTTTAGAATTTTGGTCTGAAATACCACAATAATGCAAGGTTAAAGCACCTTGTTGACCTTATTGTGCTTTTCACACTTGTGCTGGTGTGAAAGGGGACCAGTGAGCTTTGGTCCAGACTAACGAACTACACATTTTAAGATGGTGTCGGCCTAATTCCCAACGGACTCTGGTGCAGTTAGCTTCTGGTGTGAATACAAACCGGCCTCGATCCGAACCAACTATAGGAAATGTATTCCATATTAGGCTGAACAAGCTGCCTTAGGTGGGGAGAAAGAGCTCATCACAAACAGGGAAGTTTTGGTTACATGATAAAACAAACGTATTTGCTCAAGAAATTATCTTAAAGGGGCTATATACAGAATTTTCTGCAAAAATAACATAACTTTGGTAAAGTTATCAATCAAGCACACAACACAGCAGATATATCCACAGGTCCCAGTCTGATCCCCACAGTGCCCATACAACAATAAATGTCACTTACTGCACCCCACCACTGGTGTTAATATCTAATATAGTTTTGAATTTTGTCAAACACTAAAGTTAGAGACATATAACATCTGTAAACACAGAGAACAGGATACTGACTGCAGTTCCTCTAATGGCCACATGAGGCAGAAATAATATATATTATAACAAATATATGAACAGTCTACATATAGGACAAACTACTATATAGTTATAGAGTTCCCTAAATGTAGAATACTGCCCCCTCTGCCTTGATGCCAATATGCGTAGTGGCCACTCGGTGGTACTCCAGCGAGAAATTCCCCAAAAAGGATTTTTCCCATTGACCGCAATGTAAAAACAATTGCCTAGTGTTTATTCTCTATTTTCTCTATTAAAAATCTCTAAATTGGCCAAGAAGAAAGTGAATTTCACTATTTGTTACGTGACTGCTCGAGGGCTGTAGTACGCCTGCTTTATGGGTGGCATACACGGAAGTAAAGCAGATATGGTGGCCTCCATAATGCAGAAATGGCAACGCCCACAATGTGGAAATAATGCGGAAGAAAAAAATCAAGCAAAATATATTGAAATCAAAGGTGGCCATGCTACTCATTATCCTGTTCCATGGAACCATGGAAAGCACCCTTAGAGATGCCAGAAAATGTAAAATGGAACTAAAAAGGTTATAAAGTACTATTAGTATTCCACTAAAGCAAAAACCTTATATGTCCAAATCATCCAGGTGCTGGCATTTTAGCAATACATTTATTCTCCCATGTTAGAGGCCACAATGGGGGTTTATGAATAAGAAATGTGCACTGAAGAAACCATGGTGAGGAGGAGACTGTGAAAGGGCGAGTGGGTGATTCGCGCTGAGCCAGCTGACGGAGGAGCTCATTTAAAAGCTGTAAGACATTTTTGTTATCTAAAATATGTTAAGGACTGAGGTAGGTATTGTGGTAATGTGTTTGACAACTTTTTGCCATAGTGCTGTGTTTTAGACTGCATATATATTGCACAGATGCAATGTCTTCCCAGGGATTACGGTGTAACTGGAAGAGGAGAGAGGTGGTAATTGCGTTTTAATTACAGTGTTGATGGTTTTGTGCTCTGCCAGATGGAAGGTTCTTTACAGATATAAGCACAAAATAAATCAGCCCGGCGGAAAATGAGGCAGCCCTTAGGTGACTAGTTACCTGCTGAACTGAAGCTCTAACCTTGTCTTAAGTCACAAGTGAGAATGATTACTGTGGACGCATGATAATGCACCTACCGCAGGTGGAGAGAGAAAAAAGAAACATTCCTTAAAATCAAAATAACTCAAGATGAGGTACTGGGCTTGTAAATAATGAGTTAATGAGTGTATCTATACAAAGACTACTAGATAATTATTGTGCTAATTAAGGGGTCACCCTCTCAGTGAGATGTAAGAATCACTGGCCACTTTATCAGGTAGAAATTTCTACTTGCTCATTAGCTCAAACAGATTTGTTAAATACCGGCTTTACTTTACAGCACGGTCATTTATTATTAAAGTAATTATCCTTGTAATTTTATGCTTTGTATTTATCATGGATAGAAATCAATAGAATAATCTAGTATATATGGGTTAGAGTAAGGGGTAAGAGGTAGTAATTACATAGATTTGCATAGAAATGATTACCAGAGGTGGGTAGATTAGCCAATATTTTTACTCAAGTAAGAGTACCGTTACTTCAAAATAATGTTATTCAAGTAAAAAGTACGCACATAATTACTCGAGTAAGAGTAGAAAAGTACTTTTGTGGTAATCGGGCAAAAATTTAAAAGATAATAAACTGATTTTGGTATTTTCAAAAGATAAACTAAACGTAAATCATATTTTCAAAAATGAAGGTCACATTTTTCATGTAACTGAGTAAATGTAACTGAATACTACCTACCTCTGATTATTACCTGTTTATTACGACACAATTAACATTAACTGGTCTACCTAATAAATTGGCTGCAGAGTAAAGCATTCATTTCCACTTTCTGCAAACTCCACACTACATTGATTGCAGCAATCTATTTTGAAGCAAATCAGTTTACCATGTATACCAGTGGTTCTATACCTTTGTGAACAGGTCATTGTTCTACCTATATTGTTTGATATATTCTTGTCATGATGTTTTTTCATATACTGCGCCAGATGAGCTCCCACCGTGGCTTTATGAGAATGACCTTTGGCAGTTGGCTCATTGAGAATAGTGTGCCAGTCCCAAACTCAAGATCTCACCTTCTCAGCTTAATGAAGCAAAAATCTGCACCACTTAACACCCTCAGTCAGCAATTTTAGAAGTCATTCTTACTATTAGGGTCATTTATTTTAATAATTTTGATTTGTCACCACTATCCAGTTCCTGACTCAGCACGTATTATAATTAAGTACCGTCCACGTGAAAGCTTGTGCCCAAAAAACATACAAATTATGAACAATTACTCACTATTATTAGCAGTTTTGGGTTTAGCATCAATATAGTAAATTAATGAATAGCCATATTTTGTATGATTTTTTTCTAAACAGGAAAAAATCAAACAGACATGTTCTTGGGGTGGAGTGGGTCAGGAAGGCTTTTTGACCCGTGGGATACTCTTCTTTGCTTCTTTGCTTTTCATAAACTGTCTGCGAGAGATAAGCCAGGTCTGATAAGATGTGTCAAACCTGTTCTCCAGTCTGTGCCGGTCATGGTAGTGGCAGTGAATTTCATGACTGACTCCAAACCTGTGAATTTTCCTTTGTCCTTTCTTATACTGAAATTCACAATTTGAATTTTACTTTAATGCCAGACTCACCTACAATACTTTTATAACTATAAATGTGTGAACAAAAGCAGGCTGTTCTGCACGGATGAGCTGGTTCAGGTAATTCAGCAGGATTAATGGCTTTGGTTCATGGATAATTTTAATACATTTACAAATTACAACATTATTAATTTTAATCTTGCCTACAGCCAGAGTTGTTGCTGCTGTGATATTTCCCAAGCACATTGCAGTCCTGTACTTCAGCCCATTGAAACCAACAGGGTAATTTGCTGAGAAATTACCTGTTTTACAAGCAAGGCAGCTCGATTAAAAAACACAATGACAGCCCAGACAAAATGTCTTTAGACTTAATCCACTCTGTAGAGCTCACAAAAGGCTTTAATAAACCAGATGTGACCCCTTTTTTACACAAATCTGCAGACACTTCCTTGTTTATTTAAACACTTTAATTATGTCACAATAAATAAATAAATGAAGAATACACACAAGACTGGAAAAGTTTATTTTAGAAAGTAATAAACAAATGAACAAAGGAGACCTATAACCTTGACTAATTTATTCTTTTGAGTCCATACAGCCAAATGTTTCCTTGTCACCTCTTATTTCACATGTATAATCCAGATATTGACTATATTTATATCAGACATCAGTCATATGCTTTATGATGTGGCAGTGATGGAGCGTGTTTAGTAGGATTTAAGGCTATGGTCTATTTGTGTTGTGTGCCAGTCTAATCTCTTTACTGTTGACTGGAACTCATATAATCCCTTTATGGTAGAGAAGAAACACATGCATGGGTCGCTACTGCAGCCCTGGGTAAACTTACCAGTTGCTTATCTGTCATCTGTTATGTCTATCATGGAAGAATACTGACCTCATAACACTGTATGGACACAGGACACTGCTGCTAGACTGATTGATTAATTGATTGCCTTGATATCTCACTTGGTAGTGGTTTTTGGTGTTGATTGAACTACTACTATATCTAGAAAGAAGGGGTCAACTAATGTTGAAATTAATAATTAATGAATTACTTAATTAATATTAATTGTAGAAGTACCAAAATCAGTCCAGTTTGGCGCCTTTATGATATGTACCTGTCTGTAAAACTTGAAATTAATCAGGAAATTAGTTTTACCAACCCATCTTCACCTCAGCCATCTCATTCTCTCCCATCTCTGCCCTAATCAACACCAGAACTTTCAATTAAACTAATGATATTTTAGCCTCACAGGGCTTCACAAAAGGAGATGTATGTAAACAATAATCAAGGTCATTGCAAACAATAAACAAAGTTAATAGACAATTAATAGACACAATCAAAAGGACTGTCCCAGGACATCCCCTGTCCTTAGACCCTCCATCATGGTAAGAAAAACTACACAAAAAACATTTATGGGAAAAAGAGAAACCTTAGGGAGAACCGCATGATAGAGGGATCCACTCCCAGGATGGTCAAGCTATAGATGTGTCCAGGACTGATGAATCCTCATGCTAAGAGTGTGTGTATGATACAGCAGGTTTAGGGCCAAATGAATGAGGAAATGCAGCAGGTTTATAGGGTAAATCTTTCTCACTCTTCTCAAATTCATGTAAATTGAGTAATGCCACTTTTATTTGTATAATTTAGCCTATTTATATATCTATGTATTGATGTATTGATGTATTGATGTATTGCTCTTTTCAGTAAGTACATACTTGTGTCTGCACATGCCTGGTTGTGGCTCATCTATTGTATCCGTGCCGGGGCCTTGGTGTGAACCACTATAATTGTGTTCCCTTCTCTGTCAGGTTGTCTCTTCGTTGCTGTGTTCTTGCATCCTGAGGGCTTGGTAACTTACACAATTTCTCTCTCGTACACAGGTTTGATGAAGTACCAAGTGCCACGGAGGACAAACAGAACTCATATCCTGTCACTGGCTTTAGACCTCATCTCTATTCTCATTTCCTCTTTTAGCTCACAATATAATAATGCCACTTTATGGTGCATCTGTCTGGTCAGGTTGTTGGAGCTTGTTGTAGTGTTGTTTGTGAGTTTTCAAAAGCGTGGCTCTGGGCCAACCTTCTTTTGAGGCGATAAAATCGGTGTCTGCAGAATTTCCAGATTGTTTGAATGCATTACAGAACTATTATATAATATGTCTTAGTAGTAGCATGTGCTTCATCTTCACAAATGTGATTGTTGATGTTTGAAAACTCTAGGAAAGTACACCAACAGAAAAAATAACTGTCCAATGACCACTGCCCAAGAATAGACAGAAGATGAATGCTTAAAGAAAAGGTATTTAGTTACAACAGCTATTGTCTGATTCACCAAAGCACTGTGCTTTCAAAGTGTTGAAAGTTGTCTGAGTTCACTATTGCTGACAGATGCCAAAGCTTTTGTCAGTGCACGTCTTATAAGACAATGGAGCGTGTGTAGCCTTTGATGATTGGCTGATTGGTGTTTTCCAGAGTTTTAAGTCATATTCCCATTGCGAGGTGTGCAGTCTGAAGTAATAATCCTGTCTAAATGGAAAACATGGCTTGGTCATAATCCAGCTGCCTCTCTTTTCCCTGAGTGTCTTCGTTAAACAATCTACCATGGTAATGAAGTGCTAATCTGCTCAGCTCTTTACACAAAGCATCTGTAAGTCTCCTGAAGCCAGCACAGGTACACAAGTGAGTGCTCCATTCTTTCTGTGTGTTGCTCTGAAAAATTAAAATCACTCACATGTGGAGGTGCCGCTCTCCACGTCAAGAAGAACTTAGCTTGACACTTTGGAAAGTACAAGCACAGTTTGGCTTTCTTACATATTGCCTGTTCTGATAGGGCTGCCCCCCTGGCCTTGAATCGCTGTCGCCTGTAAACTTGATTACATTGCCTGGCTTTTAATAGAACATCAGCTTTTCCAATCATGTTCCCAGCAAAGAAACACATACATATTATTTTTGGCTGCCGGGCACCGTAATCTGTGGCATTAGCTTTCTAACTATATTAATCCATTTGCACTTTCCCCTGTTGATTAGAGCACATGTGAGACGCGCTGCTGCCTGGCTGTTATAGGGCAGCCATCGCCTGAGGTGGCAGCGAGAGGCCGGGGCTTCATACGCAGCTCTGTCCACATTCAGATCATGATTTATTACCCCCCTCAGTCACACTCGCACACACACGTGTGTATACCATACCTTTAGCAGATATCGACACAAGGTAACACACCACGACACAGTGTTTGGCATTTAGCAGAGCAGAAAAACACAGACTGCTTCTATTGGATATGACACCCATGGGTGTTCAGTACATGAATTCATTAGCGGTAATGTGGGCTCACACATGTGGGTGTGTGGGGGTTAATTAATCAACTGAGCTCCAGCATGTGTCTGATCTTTCTTGCAATACTTTCTCAGTAACTTTGCTGTTTGTTGATTTTTAGCTGCCATATGTTGTAATGCCTCATCAATTTATCTACATTTACTTCATAAGCAAATAAAAAGTTTTTGACCTCATGCTAATGATGTATGTTACTAAATCAGTTAATTAACCTAAAATATGTTTGAAGTAATTTCTTGACAAAATTCTTTATTGCAGTTGTCACAACTAGCTTCTGAATATCCATTTCCCCATGTCATATAAACAAGATTGTTGCAGCCCTCATTTGAATGTGTGCATTTTTTCCTTGTATAGAGCTATGTGATTGGCCAAAGCTAGGCTTCAGTGGCTAAAAAATCTGATGAAATTCCTTTGGTAAAATCTATATCTTGTTGCTGCTGTTACAAGATGCTTTTAGGTGATTAAACCTGTTATGGTAATATTTCATGTAATATCCACCCACTGTTTGTGACTTTTTGTGTGTGTCTAGTGCATTGTGTGTTGGTCTCTTGAAGCAGTTAGTGTTCATGAGTGTAGCAGTGTCACTGTGCACACTTTAATATCCCAGAAAAATAGAAGGTGGCTGATAAGAGAGCAGGGAGAGTAGCACGGGGAGATCAGAAATCCCATACAGTGGAGAGCACTAGCCCATTGCAGCTGAGCCAGAGGTCACAGTCAATTTCAAAAGAAGCAGCTCTTGTATATTAGAGTCTGGAGAGATGGAAGACCCTTCTGCTCTCTATCATAAAGGGCCCACGCCCGAGCACGGCCACATGTGATCAACATGAACCTGTGGAAATCCCTGCTGAACCCCACTGTGTTACTGCGGACCACTAGAACAATAGCAGCACAACACGCAGTCTGGCCTAGTCATTACTTTAAACCTGAAGGAGTCGCCTGAGTGAACTCTATTTTTAGCATTAAGAAATATAATGTAGTTGACTGATACTATTCATGTGATAAATATTTCTTGCTTCATTGTGACATACGGTATTCATTATATAGATTTTCATTGCATTACGAATTACAAAAAACCCATAACAAAACCAGCTAATGTTATTGTAGTTGATGGCATCATTATTTGCACTTTAGTACAGTCCTGTTAACAGCAGACTCTTTCAGAATTCACTTATAATCTCAGTTTACAACACAATAAAAGAATAAACATAACCTCATTTGACTTTGAGCTGAGTTACCTGCATGTAGCTCTCTGTGTTAAAGACTTGACTGTGTGTGCTTTCAAGCATTTGACAACAGTTGGAACAGACTTTCTTTTGGGGGATTTATAGAGGTCTGACAGATCTTGGTGTGGGCGGTACATTAGTCATGGTTCCTCATCACATGGCTGCCAAGATTTGATCTTGGCTCTACCTAAACCAATATGAATTTATTTTCTTTTACTTTTAACTGAAAATCCCAACAGTTTTTTTTAGTTGTTGTTTTTAATCTATTTAGTCTTCTTCTTATCTCTTGGTCCATTTTATCCAAACCACCATTTTTTCTAACAGCAAAATCTATTTCTTATTCACACCATCCAAGCTAGAGTGTTGCAGGGCTACTTGACATTGTAGAGATCATGTGTTTGACATTGTGACCGCCACAAACCGAATGCCATAGTTCAGTGTAGTCAGAGAATGCTGTGTAGTTGTTGTTGGTGCAGGCCGGCTCACAGTCAGCTGTAATTGATGTGAGTGGAGTTGACATCCCGGGCAGAGCGCTTCAGGTTGGTCTCCGACTGGGACCGAGCAGCCCATCATTGCCAGTTATTAAGCAGCCAGCGCTCGGCTGCTCTTACTCAGAGGAGAGAGGCCTGTCTTAGGCTGTATATAGACATGAATTCACAAGATGAGGGTGGGCGCTGCATATTTGTCAGACAAAAATAAAATGCTCTGAATGATAATAAATACAATTCTTATTAGAATTATTATTCACTATGCTTACTTACTTGGCCAGTCTAAGGTCATAGGAGTGTTGCTCTTCAAGTGGCTGTAAAGTATAGGCAAAGTTAAGAAAATAAACTTCCTCTACACTTTCAAAATAAAGGCATGGAAGCACGTAGCAGTGAAATACATATCGAAGCATCGCTGTACGAGGGAATTAAGTTGTTTACAACCCCAGACACATATTTTACGAGGACTAAACACAGAACAAAAAGCATGGGACTGTAGTGACAACTTTTGGGGGTAATCCAATAATTACACTAGTGTGAATGAACTTTAGAGGCTAGTGATAAGTTTAGCTGCAGACATGCCCCAGTGTTGCATTTATCTTGTGAAATAGGTATGTTTTACCTGTTGTTTGACTTTAAATCACCGGGACTCATGATAAAATACAGTGGACAGATATATACTGTATGTGAAGCTGCAGAAACATGTCTAATTACTCCCCAGTGTAGCTTTTGTTGAGTCGCACATAATGCGCTACGCGTAAGTTAAGATAAGCCTTGGTGTAAATTCGGGGTTAGGCTGCACATTTTCTAGTTTATTTTCTATGAATTATTCTCAGTAGGGTTCACAAGTGGCTGGAGACTATCCCAGCTACTTTGGACCTGAGGCAGAGTACACCCTGAACAATAGCCAGTTTTTAAAAATATAGTTTACCATTAAAAGTGCAGTAGAAAATACCAGGTCATGTTGTTACAGGGACATTCAATTTTGTGATAACATACATGCTCTTTTAATTCTGTGCAGATCCATTGGTTAGTTAGCAGTAGTTGGAGCTTCAATGCATTCAGTTAAAGGAATTATTATGAAATCACGTTGGTCTGCATCCAGCAGAAGTGTGAACGTAATAACTCAAAAATGAATTGCCAGATCAGTTTAAAATTTAAGTGATATAGTTACATATTACAAAGATGCTGAAATTGATTGATTTTGGTAATTCTACGATGAATATTAATTAATACATTTTTAATGACCTAAAGCTCTGAATGCAATATCACGTTCACGCAAAGTCTTTGCCGGATCTTTTTCAACTTTTCTAGACAGTTACATATCATTCCCATATTTGTCATGGTTTGGGGCGGGGCCTATTAAAAGCTTGTTAATAAAATAATAAATAATATAAAAACGCTTAGAAATCAAACAATATCTGATTATGGTGGCAGTTGGTGTCGTAGTTGCAGTTGTGGCAGGCATATGGGGCATTTCCCCGATATATATACACCTTGCTGTCAGGTACAAGAGTGTGGGCCTAGTTTCTGTACTGCACTGACACAGAATAGGGATGTTGTCTGTGAAGTCTACAGTACAGTCATGATTTGTTTGAATACATGTACCACAGACTGTAGTCCTTTGTTGGCCCAGATAGAGCTGTCCATGGTCCTGAACCTCTGCATTTACCTCTGTTATAGCTGATAAAGAGGACTTCCCTGTGTTACTCACACCAGCAGCAGATCACAAGCCCGACCTAATGAATATTAACACAGGCCTGGCTGTACAGTAGGGAAGCCCGGGAATCCTTCATGCTTATTCATGAAAGGCCCCTTGTGAGTTTCTCAAATCTCCATATTGGTTTGGTGCCCTATATTTACAAGTTCCTTTGTGCTAGTGGGCTACAGGAACCTTGCATAACCGGGGTCTATTTATTATGTTTTGGACAGCAGCGGGGAATGGCTATCTCATGCATGCTGACTGTACAGAAGATTAGGGACAATTATTCTTAAAGAGACTGTCCTTTGAACTGTCCTAGGTGCTAAATGGACTGCATTTAGCTCTGTTTTAGTCTATGGAGCTTTCTCTGGACATTCTCTCAGAAGAATTTTGAGGCAGTTTTTCCCCATGTAGATCACAGCAGAGCCATTGAATATTAATGCCGGCACCTCTATTAGTTGCAGGATATATGTGGTCCTCAAGAGGCGCCCCAAAGAGTCCTGGACTAATATGACTAAACCAGAACTACGGTAATTGAACTAAACTAAACTGAGGACAAATATTTATATTATTTTTTTTCTTCTTCTACACCTAAGGTTGTGATTGGCTAAATATTTGCCTGATTTTCTGTCAGATGAGGACCATGACATTATTCCAATATTTTTTGTTGATACCAACCCTGCAATTGCTGACGTTACAATAAATTTGCAATATGTTGAGCAGCCAAAAAAGTACTTCTAAAGGACATTACCACACACACACAACACACCCATGCACATTGACATAAAGTGTGCATCTGGTGCTGACAGATCCAGTGGCTCATCTGGGCCTGCTGGAGTGTGAAAAGCCACCTCTTCTGCTGTGGCCCGGGTCTTGGCTGTGGATCCCTGACGCCGCTCCAAACTCTGTCACTCAGGTGCTGCTGTCCTCCATGCATGAGAGCGGCAGGACAGCAGAGCAGATTTCTCTCTGTTTTTCAACACTGGTGAAAGCAGTGCCTGCCAACACACATCAACACAGTGGCACCTGAAGGCAGTTGACTCTCTTTTCATTATTGCGGGCCCAACAGCTTGTTTTGAGAAAAGATATGTTTTGTGGGTGTGTGCATAAGAACGTCTGTTATCAAATGGGACAAATTCACATAAATGATTTATGGACCTACAGGATGCTTTCTAGAGCAGAGCAATGTATTCCCTCCACATTGTGCTGAGGTTATAAGTGTAAGTTATTGTGTTTAAATCTCAAACTGAAAACACACAAGGGATGCATGGATCAATTAGCCATGAAATATCACTGTGCGTTGATACATTTTAGATGACAGACTGCCTTTTTAAAATTCTATTCAAATGCGGTTGTAAGTCACTATGAAGCCCTCCTAACTGATAAACATTCAGCACATCACCACTAATGAAAGGTGATGTTGTTTCTTTATTAACATGGGTGTCTGAAAATGGCCTGGTGTCGATTTTCCATGCACGAGCAATGGGGAGCATTTCTAATTATTCTTTTTCTCTCCGGGAGGCTGTACAAAACATTCAGGTTTGGCTTGTTATTTTTTTTTTTACTCCAGCCTGCACCTTTAGTGTAGCTCACTGTCAATTTTTCTCCCACACACACATTTTCACACAATATCAGCTTTTTTCTTCTCCTGCAAGTAGTCAAATACTCAAAGGAAATCAAGTTTTCTGTCAGAGTTGAGATAAATATAAAAAACGGCACTGCTAGCCAACAAAGAGACCTGCCGCCTTTATTGGTACCTTTGTGTTCTTCAGGCTCTCTTTAACTCACTTCTCTCCTGTCTGTCCTTTCGAACTGTAATTGGAAATTTCCCTTGCTTTAGCCCTGTCGGCGTGAGGGACAATGCGGCATCCATGTTCTGCAGAGCATGGTGGAGAGAAATGGAGCATTGTCTCATGTAGGCGAGGCAAACGTGGTCCGGAGACTTATCTAAATTGAATATCTGGTTTGTTTTTTAGGCATATAATGAGAGTGACACAGTGAGCACGGGGGTCTCTGGTACCGCAGACAGCTCGGCGCACTTTGAAAAGTTGACAGATAACATGGAATAGGATACATAAAAAGCACATGCGCAGTGGGAATATTCATACACTAAACAATGTGTGCAACCTATTAGGTTTCCTATAATAGGTTTGGACAATGCAAGCATGTACACAGTAGGCAATATGGATATATTGGTGATCTATTGTGAAAATGTTCTGGTTAAATTGGTTTTGACACAATATGGCAGATCTAACCAAAAATTAAGTTATGTCTTTTGTTTGGGTAACTTTCCATGCATCATTATGTGATTATTATCTCATCTAACTCCAGCCTCTAGAAGTCAGTAACAGAACAAGTGGATGTATCAACTATCACGCAATTGTGTTTCACAGAGAATTGAATCCTTAACTAAGAACTTCAAATTGAATTTAGAGTTCTGCATTCTACCTGATAAGTCTCTTATTCGGTATTGTCAGGTCACATATACTGTCTAGTGGTTGTGTACAAGTTCCCACAACTCTACAAAGTCACAAAAGTGACAAAACAAAAAGTGCACTTTTGTTTTGATCTTATTTTGGCGAGCCACAGCCAGCATGATAGCACCATGGAGATCATTATTAAATTGGCTGGTTCCTTTAACCTTGGTGTCTGATAATGTCATCTTTTGTAGGAAATTAAAGTTAGGTATGAAAGCAGTTTGGATAAGAGAGGAATAGCCACTCTTAGCAGCAGGTAGGAGATGTTTCCACATTTTTGTGATAAAACTAACCATTTTTTTTTTTCCTTTTGCATATCATATCAATTCACTGCATCAGCTCCGGATCAAGAACATTTCTGGCGAGATATTATTCTATGTGAGGCTCGCGGCTAAGTGCTCTGCCCTTGCATGCGTCAGGGCGGAAAGGGGGACGTTTAAGATGCAACGAAAATATCAATGTAAAGAAAACATGTCAGTCCAGAACAAGAGCTTGCGTATAATGAGTAGGCAGATGGTCTTTAGGAGAATACTAAGCAATGGTGATGACAGACAGGCTGACAGGCTAGGCATGGACCTTGCCACTCAGAGGACCATGGGAGAGGCTTTCACTGTCACTGGCCCTCCTCTTGTGCTTGTTCTCGCTACTTTTTGTGTTTTTTATTTACCCCTTTTTTCTCCAAACTACTTCTTGCTGCTGTTGTGTGCTCCAAAAATGTGACAGAACCCATTTAATGTTGTAAATAGAGGCTTGAATCAGATCTTGTTTGGGATAGCTTGGGCTTTCTTTCATTTGAAAATATTGGTACAGCTCGGACACCGAAATAGATTTCACAAGGACAAACCCGAGTTAATTATTTCGCCTTTTTGTGTGTTTAAACATTTAGGAGATTGTTTTCATTTGTATGTCTCATCTCGCTCCACACGCAGTTCTGAGAAATGAGGAACCAAGGGGAAGATAAATGCAGAAAGGGGGCTCACATGACGCCTTGTTAATGAGGTTGCTAATTAACACTAGTAGAAGGTGAGAAGTTTGGAAGCTAGGAATAGATGTGCAAGGTCTCACCAAGTTTTCAACTGTTTCTCTTATGAATATGAATATGATTTTGATTTCACAACATAAAAACGCCTTGGCTTGTTCACAATTCCGAAACAAGGTCATGTTTTTTGAGTCTGTCTGGTGGCAGCGGAAGACGACCAGCTCGTATGGCTTTAATGCTTGACTAATGTGATGTGAGTATAGCCAGGCAGAGAGGTAGGGTCAATGGGTAAGCCACTGAAGAAAACGTTCAGATCAAATTGTTTAAATATTCAGAATTATTAAAGTTGATCTTTCATTGGTTCAACCTTCCTGCTTAACTAAACTATAAAACACATAATAAATGGTCAACATTTCTCTGTTTCAATTGATGCTAGATCCAGGAGGTCTTTATGGTATGTGGTATTTAATAACAGTCTTACCTACAATGGGCAATTATACTGTAGTAACTTTTGTATGTACGGTACAATGTCAGTAGCATACATACCATACCATGGTATACATACCATACTGTCACCACTATCTTATTTTTTATTATAGTCATTTTAGGTTCCTTACAAACATACATCTACAGATCAACTGGTAAATCTAAGTTGCCCGCAGTTAATAAAAGTGAGAGTGGAGGTTGTTTGTTAACCTGCCTCAGAATCAGCTGTAGTTGTATTGACAGCCTCAGACACCTTGGAATCCCTAACTGGTCTACGTGGCAGCAGAAGATTTAGTATTTTTAATATAAGTAATAAGTGGGGGGCACGTTGGCAGAGGGGTTAGCTCGCCTCCCAGCAAGGAGATCGTGGGTTCGAACCTCAGGCCAACCAACTGAGATCTCTCTGGGTGGAGTCTGCGTGTCCTCCCCGAGTTACCATGGGTTCTCTCCGGTAGTTCGGCCCAAAGACATGCATGTATTAGGAAAGATTGGTTAATCTCAATTGTCCCTAGTGAATGAATGTGAAAGTGAATGGTTGTCTGTCTTTGTACATCTAACTGTCAGCTCTGTGACTAACTGGCCATTGTCCAGGGTGTACCTCGCCTAAGGCCCATGTTTACTGGGATTGGCTTCAGACACCCATGACCCCTAACGGAGTAAACTAGGCCCACGCTGTTGTACCCGATAGCAAGGTGTATATCGGTAAAAGCTGCCACCTTAATCAGATATTGTTTGTTTGATTTCTAATTGTTTTTTTATTTGACCTTTATTTAACCAGGAAAATCCCATTGATATTTTCAGGGGAGTCCTGGCCCTAATGGGGATCCTATTATTTTTTTTTGTCTGGAGAAAACATACGCAGGCATAGAGAGAACATGCAAACTCCACACAGAAGGGCCCTGACTGCCCGGTCTGGTTATATTGTTAACGAGCAATTAAGAGGCCCCGCCCTCAAACCATGACAACTATGGGAAGGGTCTATTTGACTTTTTGAATTTGTCTGGATGTTTGTGAAGGATGCTTTTGCCAAGTTTGTAAATTTCCCTAAAACTAAATTTTTCATTCAGTCTATAAGGGTTATTGAGGTAACTGGCATCATATTGATCAGATGTGTTCAGGGCCGGGGGGGGTAATTAGGTATGTCAGGTTTGAGCTTAATCGGGCAGTGCAAGTATGTACAAGTTAGAGGCTGTCAAATATACCTGACCTCCCAATTTCAATCCAATATGACCAACTTCCTGTTTGTTGTAGGGTGGGGCCATAATAAGATTTAAATTTGGTACAATGTGAAGAATCACTGTTCCAAGTTTCATTGCTCTCTGACAAATTGTCCAGAGTCCCATACGGGTCAAAAACATGCATATTTACATTAAATATACACTAGCATGCAATATTGTTTATGTTCAGCAGGATTAATGGCTCAATTAAATTGCTTCATGGAATTAACTAGTTAATTCATTAATTGTCTTTAATTGTAGAAGTACCCAAATCAAATGTGTGTGTGTAAAATTTGTTTTTGAGTTATTGCGTTCACACGTAGAATCTGCAGATGCAGACGGAGGTGCTGCTATAATATCACCGAAACTTTTGTTTCGCCAATATAATGAATATAAACAAGCAAATATATAGAAATTACCTAAATTTGATTCTACAAAACACGTTAAAGCCTGTGGATACCCTGCATGACTTTTGTTCAATAGCCTTCATTTTCTAGTTTCTAAATTGAGTTGATTGAATGGAGAAATCTTACTATTATATTATGATAAAGAGGCTTTTTGTTTTTTTGCCACCTTTTAGTAATTACTATATTTGTATCTAATACTAGGTCCTGCTAAATATGTCATGTTATTCACTCCTGACCGACTTCTTGTGTCTTAAAGTCTTTATGTGGTATCAGAGGTCTTTTTGACATTAGCCGATAATGTTCCTGTTCACATAAGCATTAGCGTAAGTTTACCAGTGTTTATCTCTTTGCATTCTGCTGTAGGTCCACCCTTCCTCTCCTCTTCCTCCTGAGTGGGCCCTATGTGAAGGTCATCAGTGGAATTGGAAAGTGCACTTTGCCGAGTCAAACAGATGCAGGGTGCAGATAGCATATGGTTTATCTAATCTTGTATCAGCTTTGAAAACGAAGTACAAACAGTCCTCTCACAATCAGATGAGCGCACCTAAGCTTTTTTACACTGTCAAGGACTTGATGTATCCACTGGCCAGCCACGCACTTGTTTAGGATTTAAGGTGTTTCTGGAGAAAGATTACAGGACATTCTGTTGTAAAAAAAGGCTTTGGTTAGATCTACAAAAACTTTACTTACATTAGGTACATTTGTTTTGTTTTTTACCCAGTATACAGTATAATCAACCAATCTCATGTCAGAAACTCAGTAGTCATAGTCATGTCAAACCAATGGGGAATATGGGAGATTTAGATGTCTTTAAACAGTGTATGAACTGGTTGTAAACTGCAGGGATTTGAGAATGGTCTGAAAAAGAGAAAAATATTTTGACCAGCAGTTCTGTGGCGAAAATATTTTTTTGACAGCAGAGGTCAGAAAAAATGGACAGGTTTGATGACATCGGAAGATGACATTTTTATAACCCAGCTGCTGCAGAAGACTTCTGGTCTGCATAATAAAGTGGCCAGTGAGTTTACAAGGTAAGAGCGTTTTATCCATTAAGTCTCTCCCCTTGCCTCAGCTTCCTTTCATAAGCCCTTGTTAAGCAAATGAGTGCTCCAGAAATCGACTGTGATTTGCCAGGCTCGTCGAGGCCGCTGAGTGATTGTGCACCAGGCCAGAGCTGGAGCCCTGGCCCTGCTGCTGCTCTGTGAACTGAATAATGATGGCAGCCCATTGACTGAGGTCTTAAATTAAGAGTACTTATCTTAATTGAACATCTGAAATAATGTTTTATTTACAGCAATGGAAGGTGCAGGAGAAATGAAGCGCTCTGACTGCCTCTCTCTCCCTCCCTGCTTCTCGACTGTGGTTGGTTAAGCTCCAAGCTTGCTGCAGTATACATTTCAGATGAGCTGGTTGTGTCTTTGATTGAGTACTGAGAAAGTGGGGGTAGGAAATGTGTTAGTGGGTGGTCATTTGGTATCATTTGTAATCCCCAGTGACACAAACAACATTTTAATTTGAATTAATATGCCATTTTACCCAAATCCTTTCACTGTTATAGTTATGTTTTTGATGGTTTATAAGCAGGTTGGTCGTGTTGTTTATAGGTGATTTGTTTGCATCATTGATAGAGAGTGCCATGATTAGGGATGCATATAGTGCAGGTTGCCACTGGAGGCTGGAGACGTTTGATCTCTGTCACTCACTTTATCATTTTTAAAACTTTTTCATAATGGAATAATTGCTTTTCAGTGAAAAAAAACAAATTGCCAGATCATTTTCAAGTTTCACACACAGGTTCATATCATGAAGAGGCCGAACTGGATTGATTTTGGTACTTTTACGATGACTATTAAGTCATTAATTAATTAATGCCCTAAACTGTGAAGACAATAACTCAAAAAGTTTAGTCTAGACAGTTACATATCATGAAGATGCTGAAATGGATTGAGTTTGGTACTTCTAACATCTGACAATTAATTCATTAACTAATTAATGCCCTGAAGCATTTTTATTGAGCCATTAATCCTGCTGAACATAAACAAAATTGCATGAATTTTGGCACAGTGATCCGGGCTAGTGCCTATTTATTGTTTTTAATCATTTTAATGTGTATTTAATACATATGCAAATTACAGATATCAAATAAAGAATGCCTCAATAGCACCCCACGTTTTTGACCCCTATGGGACGGGAGAGCAATGAAACTTGGTACAGTAATTCTCCACATTGTACCCAACATAAAATATTATGGCAGGAAGTCGGGCATTTTGGATTGAAATTGGGAAGTCAGGTATATTTGTCAGCCTCTATCTTGCACATACTTTGCCCAATTAGGCTCAAACCTGAAACACCTAATTACCCCCCATGCCAGTTACCTCTATAGCGCCCCCTATAGGCTGAAAGACAAATGTAGTTTTAGGGAAATTAACAAAATTTGGCAAAATACATCCTTCACAAACATAAAAAGTTAATACCCTATTAAGTACCAAATATCAATGGCCTATTTTGAGTGATTCTGCCTTTACCTGAGATACCAATTACAGTAGAAAACTTTATCCTAACAACGTGAATCAGTTGGATATTGTTGGAGTAATTGTCACGACTGGCTTCCCATCAGAGTGATTATGTTAATTTCTGCCATCCAAATGTCAAGTCCAGCCTCAGAGCACATCTCCAGCGCTCTACTTTAGCTCCGGTGACGGCTGTGATTGAGGGAGCTGCTGATACCTTCGTCTGATCAACTCTGTGATTACATAAAATCACTACTTCTGAGGCACAAAATGTTCAGCCAACAGGAGGATAGACAGAGGATTGATTGAGGATTTCAGCAATTACCCTTTATTCATCTATAAACACAGAGGCTGTCATGTTTTCCCTAGGTGTATCTGAGCCTGGTGCATTTTGATAAGCGGATGCTAATGTCTTTGGAAAAAAAATGATTGTAGCCTATTGGGTGACTGGAGTTTACTACTGGTTAAACTTATCTTCATTGGAATAATGCTACTGGAAATAACATGGTGGTCAGACATTTGCAACATACATACATTGTACATTTATCCCCGCATGTGAGAAGATGCTGGCATTGTTTGTTCTCTGTTTATAAACTATTTCCTAACCTACAACACTCGTTTGTGTCGCATTTTTTTTGTGTGTGCTTGGACTACTATCACTGCTTGGATTACATCGCATCTGTATGGACTGTATTTTATCGCGTAGCTTATCTGTTGCTGTTACCTGGCTTCAGACTACCCAGCAATGGAATACCCGGCTTCTGTGCGCTGCTTGTCCATCATCCGACAACTTGCACCCCTACAAACAAAAACGTTCAATCACTATCATTATTTAGAAGTCCCTCAATAACCTGGCTCCCACCTACCTCACCAAACTCCTCCACCATGACGCCCCCACCCGTTCCCACAGATCAGCTGATGCCAACCTGGGGGACTAAACCCAAGACCTGGGCCTTTTCCATTGCTGCTCCTGACCACTGGAACTCCCTCCCCAAACCCATCAGAGACTCCTCCACACTCACCACCTTCAAGAAATCCCTCAAGACCCACCTCTTCATCACTGCGTTTAAATAACTGTGTACTTTTATTACCGTCTGTTTATTTAGTTTCCTTTGTATGTTGTGAAGTGTATAGCACTCTGTATTATGTTATGTATTATTATTATTATTATTGCTATTATTTTACATACCATTTACGTACAGGCAGGGAGCAACCGGACAGTAGATCCAAGAAGAACATGAATTAGAAAAGAAGTAAACATGTGGAAGTAGCAACTAGCTAAACTTGTTTGTTGTCTAATGCAATAAACATTAGTCACGCACTTGAAATTACTGGTGGAAAAGATGCAGTTAGCAAGCAAGGGAAGGTTTCATGGCTATTAACAAGTACATTTAATGATAGCTTCTTTTCTCATATTTAACAAGGCTAAATAAAAGACTATATCTAAGCAGCATTCTGACTTGTTGTCTTTAAACTGCAAGCTAGTCTGACTACTTTTGCACATAAACATGAGTGTAGATTTTGTAGATGGATTAGAGAATTGTGTGTAGGCGGTGTGTACTATGTCTATGAGTTTGTGTAGTTGTGTGAGTGTGTGTGTTTTTTCACTCCAGTCTTGTATGCCATCTGCTGCCTCTGTTGGTAGCGCCACCCAGAGCTGATGTTGTTGATGCGTCATCACACTAGGTTCCATCACCTGTCCCTGGCTATTACCATACAGCACACTGACTAATGAACCCATGGGCACGCCTTCACCAGTGCACCTGTGTGTGTAGGACTTGGGAACGCCTTAATATACAGTATAAGGGAAATGAAAGAGGGAACACTAAAAACCAAAGAAGTGCTCTGAATCTAAACTAAAGTAAAAGTACTGTTGGTTCAAAATTACACTTTCACACAGAGGGCTAACACAGAGACATACCATTCACTCTCACTATCACTAGGCGCAATTGAGAGTCGGCAAAAAAAAAAACAAATACTTGCATGGACGGTGGGAGGATGATGGATGTACTTGCAAGGCACTAACCACCACTACCAATATTTGTACAGTCAAAATGTACTGTAGATTGTTTGAGTAAAACTATCTAGTTACTTTCCATCTCTATGATGACAGGTTGTGACCTCTAAATGTCTTAAGTCATACTTTTAATAAGTATCTTTCCTCAAATGTCTATCTTTGACTACATCAAACAAACCAATTAGTAGTGATTTTAACCAGTGTCTGCTTTTATCGTCAGAACTGTGTGGGCTAATCCACAGGGAATGATCATATATAATAGATGGCTTCCATGTCACTACCATTTAGCCTTGAGAGCACAAGTTCCACGGCTGACTTGAAGATCAATGCTGGACTGTGTCTGTGTGCTGTCAGTCAAAACAGTGTCTTTCCTGGCCGGGTGGTGCCCTGTGGAGTGACTCGTAGCTTATCTGAGCACTCGGCCGTTAGGGGTCTGTTCAACCAAGAGAACTTAAACCTCTAGTGACCCTTCCTCATTAAAGCCAAACATGGTGAGGCTTTCATTTCTTCATTTCATGTGTCCAAATGCCCTCACTGTCATTTGCCTGTATTTGCTTATTTCACTGAGATTATCCCTTCACACATTCGAGCAGCTCACACAAAGCCTTGCTCAAGGGCACCTTGGCAGCAACTGTTCCAGGAGGGTACAGTGCAGCATATTCATATTTTTTTCTAAGCTAGCTTTACCCAGCAAGCCTCTACGTTTGAACCAGTGACACTCCAGTATCACGTCCTTAGCCGTGCATGCCCATGTCATTTAAATACATTTTAAGAGGGAGTTTTGGCATGAATAAGATTTAAATTCCCACCCCAAGGCCATTCTGCGCCACCAGAGTGCTCAAGACTGGGAAGTTAGTTCCAAACCACTTCTCCTAATTAACCTCGGAGAAGTCCTGTGTTAATACGGCACAAATGCACACTTTTTGTGGCGGTATGAGCGCAGGGAGTGAGTTTGTGTGGAGGGCAGAGGAAAGTAAAGAGAAAAAAATGATGCTGTTGGGCCAAATTCAACTAAATTTGAATATATCTCTTCTGTTTAGCCTTCTCCCAAGCTTCTTTCTTCATCCTTGCTATCCATCTCCTTTCCATCCATTCCAGCCATCCCTCTGTCTTCTGCACTGACAGATGCTGTGGTCTGCAGCTGTTTGACTGACTTCAGGTGAATATTCCTTCAATCTTTTGTCAGCTCACGATACAGAGTAAGCTAATGAACTTGCAAACACACAGTCAGCATTTATACACACAAACTTGTCAAACTTCCGATCTGGACTTGCAATATGGGTCTTAGGGAACAAAAGAACAAATTATCACCTTTTGAATTAGACGTTAATACCCAGGTTTAGTTTACCTTAAAATATCATTGCCAGTAATCTTGTGATTGTGTTTGCATAGCTAGCACTACTGAATCTCAACTACAGAACATTCACTATAGTCACTGATTGGGTGTTTATTCTGTTGAGATAATTATTTGTGCATTCTCCAGCTTTAGGAGTTGACTGAGTGAACCTGTATTGGAAACGAGAAGTAGTCCCATAACAATATGAGCTGCAGCATAGAGGGCACACAGGCTCAGAGAAAGGACAAGCCCTGTTGTTTTCTTCACCCTTGATTTATTTATTTTCTCTTCCATTTGTCTCCCTGCTGCGCTCCCAGATGCTTTACATAATGTTGATTCTTCGGTCCAAATAGGCTGCTATGATGAATTTCTTTGGGCTTTTATTTGCCATTGATAGATTGCATACAACAGACAAAGAAGCATTTGGTTGGTTTTATTTTCTGTTCGTGTCTCTTTCTCCAGATTGTGGCCTTTTAATTTATTAAACTATTACTGTAGCTCATAGTCGCTAACTCCACTTATACCTGGCTGTGCTGCCTTCAGCATTTTTCAGCTGGAGACATTCTTGGCAGCTTTAGCCCTGGACCACTGCCTCACATCATCCGGACTTCCTTCTCCTCCTCCTCAAGAAATCCAGCTGTGATTAATGCACGGTATATGCTTTAGTTGGGTGTAGGGTGAGGAGTGGGCTGAGGAAAGGTGGTGGGGGTGGAAGGATATAATTATTACTGATAAGTATCGATCCCCATATCTGCCCCTGTGTTTGCCCTGCTCGCCCTCCCGCCCTTCCCGGCCTATTGAGTTACGGCGCTGCAGTGCCTAAGTAATTTGTAATGGGCATTCACTGTGGCAGTGCAGAAATCCTATTTTGTGATGGCTAGCTAATGTGATCAGGAGCATTTTAAGCTGTTTTTTGGTGCTCTGAAATTACATCTGTTCCTCAGAGGACTCTCGCTCCCCCTTTCTCTCTTTAGTGATCTGATTAGATAGCTAAGCTGCATTGGCTGCTTGGGCTTCTTCCTGTATGACAACCCCATATACACACACATAGAACAACCTTGACGGCTGTTCCACAACTTATTCAACATTTACCCTTTTTTAAAATGTCTGTTTTCCAAGAAAGAGCTTTAAACGAAGTCATAAACAGTAAAATTTGCAGAACAAACCTATCAAAACTTTCAGATAACTATTTTGTAGAAGCTGCTACTTTTACTATAAACACCTAAAAGCCAGTATCTACTTATGCCTGAATGGCAGGTAGATGGCAAATGAGTTTGAATAGTCCTTCTATATAGCTGTCGATTCACTGACTAACTTGACTTGCAGCCTGTCAAGTGAGTGAGCCTCATGAGCAGAAGACTAAGTAAAACAATTCAATTCAATTCAAACTTTATTTATCCCCAAGGGGCAATTCAAGGCACATGGGTAGTACAGTAGACAAAGCAAAAGAATAGACAATAGAATTCATAGAGTTCAATAATAAAAAAAAATAAAAAATAAAAAACTCCTTTGCCTGTGTAAATGCACAGCAGCCCAACCCAGTGCCAAAGTACTGTCAAAGAGTGTGTCGTAGGGAAACATATTTATTTCCTCTTTGCCCGCCTGCCTGCCAATCCCCACAGAGCTGTTTAATGTGAAGGCAGAGATTTGACAGAGTGGAGGCAGTGCAAAAGAGACTCAGGGCTTTTGCACATTTATGCCTTTAAATCAAAGTGCTTTGTGTGAACAGGGCTGGTGTGTGTGTGTATATACATATGTATGGTATGTATTGCTGTGGATGGTTGACAGCAGCCCTGTGTCTCCATATGTGTGGCTCTGAGCGTGGAGGGTGGAGGAAGGGGCTGGAGGCTGACAGCCCTGCTCCCGCCCTTGTGCTCCCCAGACACCTCCGTGCTGAGGAGGAAGAGGGTGCATGCACCTACAGTGTGTATGTGTGTCTCTAAATGCTCCAAATGTGCTGATCCAGCAGCCCACCGCCACACCTCCCTCCCCTCCGCTGTCTGCTCTTTATGGCAGAGCACGCAGGTCACCTTCTCAGTTGCTGAATTTAATACTCAGCTGGAGAGAGGTGCAGCAGAAAGAGGTGGAGTTTTTCCCTCCCTTCATAGTGGATTTCTGAGAGGCACACAGATACATTGTAAGGACCTAGAACACATATAAGCAGCTGGTTCAGTGGGTATGTCCCGCAGTACTACCGCACGCTACACTGCTGTTGATTAGCAGTCAGGTCACCTTTCTCCAGCTGCGAGTATGCTTCATTTAGATGAGAGTGATAAAACTGGGAACACACTGTAGATGTGGACACGCAGCAGCAAACAGCAGTGGTTGCGACCTCTCACTGGCTGCCCACCGCAACACCAGCACTGTAGTCAGCAGTCTCCTATTGTCCTTCAACCGACAAAGCCAATATAAGACTATAAAAGTTATATTATGAACAAATCAGCTTGAGAAATCCCAGTAATGCCATGAGATAGCACCTCCAGGTTGTTAGCTATCATGAAGGTCAACTTACATAATCTTTTCATGATTGGAAATATACAAGATCAAGAACCACACATATGTATAACAAGTAGGAATGGAAAGCTTAGTTCAGTTCTTTTGCTACAGGGGCCATGACTTCTGCATATATGAGTGTATATATAATTGTGTGTCTGTGTATGGTTAAACAGTGTGTTGGCACTGGCAGAATGCCTCCTGTTCAATCTCAGCTTTGTCAAACTCACTTATCTTTAAACACTAACAACAGATGTCTGACCAGCTCAACCTGCACCTCTGGTTGTTGTTTGTGCCCCAAGGTAGCCACTTCCACCTTCCACACTCATCCACATCTTGTACCTGAGTTAGCTGTCTGTCATTTAGCATCAGCAGCTAGTGCCTTTATTAAAACAGGCAATAAGTCTGTAGAGGTTTGAAGGTTCAAGTACAGAGGAAAAGACAACATGACAAATACATATATCCACTGGTAACTTTATTACACACACTAACTAGGCCTGTGCTGTCGTCCTCAACAGCAAGGTGTAAATCGACGAAACGGCCCCATACGTCTGCCCCATACGTCTGCCCCATACGTCTGCCCCATACATCTGCCCCATACGTCTGCTACAACTGTCACCAACGGGCACCTTAATCAAACATTGTGTGATTTCTAAGGGTTTTAATATTGTTAATGAGCAATTAAGAGGCCTCACCCCCAAACCATGACAAACATGGGAAGGGTCTATTTGACTTTTTTGATTGTCTGGATGTTTGTGAAGAATATTTTTGCCAAATTTTGAAAATTCCCTAAAACTATATACTTCTTTCAGTCTATAGGGGGCGCTATAGAGGTA